>JAWZYV010015229.1:0-62264 GCA_038373885.1 Cheiracanthium punctorium
GATTTGCAATGTAGCTTGTACATTGCAAATCCTTTACATCTATGGTAACACAGAACTTATGGAAGTCTATAATATATCATAAAACTTTGGAGAAATTGAAGTTATTAGCTATGAAACATGGGGATCAGTGATAATTATAATTGGAATCCAAGTTACTGTTTTTAAAAAAGAAAATGTGGAAAATAATCAAAACACTGAATTTAACAGGGAATGAAGGGATAAAAAAAATTACTCTTAAATCCAACAATTTTAACCTTTTTTTGAGGAGGGAAGGTGGATAACTGATATACTTTTCTCAAGGTTTGAAGATACATACTTGCCAACTTTTGAAATTCCCAAGGTGTAAAACAACACGCAGTTGACATATTGAACTATTGTCAGTTCACTATACAACTATTTGGCAGACATCATTTTTGATGATTTCTGCTAAATAACATGTAAATGACATTTTAAATGAATTTTATAAATAGCAAACGAACAGTATTTTAAAGTTTTCTTAGGAAATAAACATGTGAAAAACTTAAGTTTGTCATTTTGCATAGTTTAAATAGTATAAAATAATAAAATTTACATAACACACTTAATATATATTTCTTAAACAAAAAAAAGAAAGAAAAAAGAAGCTACAGCGAACAGTTTTAATCCTCGCCTCAGGTCGGGAGGGAGAAGAGTGGACACTCAGCAGATGCCCCCCTCCACACACACCATTGATAAGAGGATAAACAAATCAACTTCCTTTTTCTCAGGAAATCACTCGTGAAATCAAAATACAAATTAAGGAAGTTAAGAAAAGATACATAAAAAATTTCTCTGACTGAACTTAGCAGAAAAAATTAGAAACTAAGAATTTGAATGAAATGGAAAAAGCGTAGTTGAGTCGCAAATCGTGACCTAGTCCTTCATTTCTTGACCTTTTCTTGACTTTTGTGACCTTTTTCCCATTTCTTGACTTTTCTGTGACTTTCGTGACCTTTGCATGATGGTAGACACCCTGATTTGGTACTCTTTTGAACTGAAAAATCACTAATCTTATTAGACATGCAAGCCTGTTTTTCCTTGCGTCTATGTATGATACTCTTCCGATGTCTTGTTATGACTCCACGACCCATGTTGCTTAAATATATTTTTGAATTGCACAATGTGCATAGAGCTGCATGCTGATTATTTGGATATGGCCACACCCAGAAAAATTCTTCCAGCCACAAATCGTGGCTGGTAGAATAATAAAATAATGATAATAAAAGAAAGAATAATAAAATGAATAATAAAATGAATAATAAAATAATACAGTATGTAAAAAAATGTGTAAAAGAGCTTTAAAAAAATTTGGAAGCAAAGGATTATTTCTGACGGATTTGACGATCGTTACAATTAAAATTTAGTGAAAATATGTAGCATGTTTAATTTTACATTTAATGTATTTTCGTACTGTCCTACAGTTTCTTATCAACATAATCCACCGCAAACCGCGATTGGTGGGCCAAGGTAGGTCTGATACAGCAGTTGCGCCACTTTCTGATTCTCTCTCCAGGGAATGCAATCCCGATCGCGCGGGAAATGGATCCTGTGGGATCCCGCACAAATTTTTGTGGGACTAGTCCCACGGGATTAAGACCGTAATTCCGCAGGATCAAAACTGAGAAATTATTTTTATCACAATTTCAAGCCATCTTCCCAATTATGAATTGGCCAAAAGTTTTTGCATAAGATGAACAATAAGAGCCAGAGATAGTGGGGGCACACCAATTGGCAAGGAGGGGACATAGCCCTCCCCCAGCTCCCATATTGTTATAATTTAAGTAGTACTGTATAACGATAAGGCAGAACTGTTTCAACATTAAATATTGTATCTTTCTGGGATAGGACCCTTCAGCTCTCCCCTTCCCTTCCCAATCATATGGCTGACCATACCAGTGATGTCTTTGAAAAGTGAACTTCAGTTAACCATGCTAAAATGTATGGCTCCTTCAGGGTTTCTCACAAAAAAAAAGAAAGGAGAAGGGAGGCCTTTAGTCACGTGCTTTTGTATTCTCTTACCAAAATTAGATCGAGACTAGGAAGACGAGTGCTTCTACGTTATCTTTTTTACATTCTTCTTTTTTAGCAACTAAGAATTAACTAGTATATTATTATAAACATCCTGACTATAATTTTCATATTTACGTAAGGTGTTGTATTAATTATCAAATAAGATGAATTATTTAAGTTAAACTTGTTAGTGCTTAAAATCTTACTTTTTCCTGTTTTTTTCTATTGATATTAATGTTTAGTTGAATGAAATCTCAATACTGTGTGATTGCGGGATCCCGTGGGATCAACAAATCTCAATCCCGAAATCCTGCAGAACAAAAAATAGTGCGGGATTGCATTCCCTACTCCCCACCCTTTCAATCGTCTGCCTAGCGATTTATTATGCAACCGAAACTATCAACACAGGAAGAAAGAAAAAAAAGCATAAACAGACCAAATGACATTATCTTTACATTTAACGGCCAGAGGAGCGCCAGCCGAGAATTAATGAATCGGCACTTGAAGCAGTGTGTGTGTGTGAAGAGCATAACATTCTTTTCCTCCTCTTTAAAACTTGTATAAAAGCATGGAATATTTTTACATAACAAGAAACCGAAAATTACCTTGCAAGATCTAAAATTAATGTAATACTGAGATATAATAAAAGTTGAAAAAAAAAAAAAAGCATCCTTCCTTTTTCTTTTTTTTTTTAAAAATATTTACTTGGAAATTATTGAATAGAAAAAGTTCCGGATTCGGGGTCCCCTACTGTACTATTACTTTAAAAATAATTGAGTTCTTGTTTTCATTTCGAGCGCTTTTATTTATTTTTTATTTTTCTACAGATTTTATAAGTTATTTGACATTTACACAGACATATTCAAGAGGAACTGTTAAATCGTCTTATTTACCGAGAAAAAAAATTTTTTTCTTTTTTATTCAATTCTTAGAATTCTCCATTCACCCATATTCCTGTAATAAGTTCCAAAATATATCTGGAAATGCAAACTAAAAATGACAATTCGAAGTGCTGGTATTTTAAATTTTTGAAAAACATTAAAATAAACAGGAAACATTCTATGACACCCATTTCAAATGTAATGACCTTCAAAATAAAAGTAAATTTAAATACGAGTGAAATCGGAGCAATTACATAATAAACCATCTCTGTACCCTCTACATCTCCCTGCAAGTCTGTCAGCAAATCACCCTCTGTATAGTACATACATGTACCCTAATTTCCTGCCAATAATCTGCAGACAGTTTTATCAGCCTTTTTTAAAAATTGCATTGTACAATCTGTGACGACAGATAATCCGTGGATAATCTGTAGCAGACTACCGTTATTTTTCATAACTGTGTTTTTAATGCACATCGATATTGAAATAAGTACCGTTCATGCAACATTTATGATAAATAAATTATAAAATAGAATTTTTTTTGTTTGTTTGTTAAGAATGCATATAAATAACTGAAAAATTTAACTTATGTTTCTTGAAGTAGCAATTTAAATGCCACCTTCCAAATGAATGGCGATAAAGCATCAAGATAGTTATCAAGCAAAATGAAATTTCTACTTTTAAGTACAGTAAAAGCTCGATTATCTGGCATTAGTTGCTGTTAAAATGCAGAAAAATTTCTCAACTTCCCTGTTTTTTTTTTTTTTTTTTTCTAGCCTTCTCAAAAGATGTAACAGTAAAATTTAAAGTTGGCCTAATACAAAAGAGCAAGCCTGATGCTGTTTTAGATTATAATGTAAACAAAACAGGAGATGATAGAGGCGATCAAATGTTGTCAAACTATCCTTTTGACAGAAGATGTTTGAAATGGCAGAAAAAAGTATTTTTTCATCTTATAATGATGCCTATCACAAATTCTTTTGTTTTATATAGAAAAATAAAGTGTGAAAATGGTGAAAAACTACAACTGAGCAAATTTATAAGAGAAATCGCCATGCAGTTGGTTGAAAAAGGAGGTTCAGTAATGAATGAATGCTAACCTGCAACAACCATTGACAGACTTTTTGCATGACATTTTTCAAAGCAAATACCATCGACAGAAAAAAAAGGAGAAACCTACAAGAATTTGTGAAATTTGCAGCAGCAAATCAAAGATAGAAGAAACTGGGAAAGATTAAGGAAAGAAACTTGTATTTATTGTGAACCTTGTGGTGTTGCTCTTTGTGCTAATCCATGCTTTGAAATGTACCATACAAAACCAAATTTTACTAAATAATGTGTATTTACAAATAAAACCTATTTTTAGGCATTTCTATAACATTTGAGTAAGTTTTTATTCAAGTCTGTAAAATTTTGTTAAAAAATTATGTTTTCTTATATAGAACTTTTTTTTTTACTTTAAAACATAATATTTAATGAGAAATTATTGAAAAAAGCAATTCTTAGCATATTTATATAGTTCCTTAATTATGAATAAAAACAGTTAGAAGTTTATAAAAATAAATTATTTCAAATACATATCTGCCAGGTATTTTTTAAAAGTTCATGAAAAGTACCAAAAATTCTCAGTCCACAGGGAGATGTATGGTCAAAATAGCTCAGATCTGAAAGTGTTAAAAGGATCTTTCGCTTTCATCAATACTGATGTCAAATACTATCACCAAACACTCTGTGTCAGCTAATGTCAAGTTGTACCTTGCCACACCACTGCACCATACAAGCTGAGCTACTGATATAACACACATTTGCCAAAAGAAGAATCCAATATGGCAACTGCAGACTCTTAGTTTCCTCTTATCTACTTCATTAATATGTATGAAGTTAAAAAGTTATTGCTACATTTCTTTACCTTTCTCTATATGTTTACATTACCAAAAGAGTGATCCAAATGAATACACATCCATGAAAATGTTTTTCGGTGCATTTTTCAACTGTTGAAGACTGCCTGCAGAGGATCGTTCTGTTTCTGCGATAATGTCAGCGTGTTGCCCTATTTACGAGGCATGCAGCGAATGTCTTAAATTGCATCTCTTTTTATTATAGTCTTGAGTTGCACATGCCGACCATACACGCAGCTCACATCACCTGTGGCATTTTGTTCCTATAACATTCTTTAAAGGAAACTTTAATAGTTTCAGAGATTTATATTTTCACCTGGAATTCAAATTCTGTATCCTTTAGTTTAAAAGCATAGCCGATTAAAACAACCTTCTTTGCAAATTTATTTCTGAGTTGTTTTGGGACATCTATATATGCAGTTGTGCCAAAAGGCTTTAAATGCTTGACAGATGGCAGATACCCACCTAAAGGAGTTATATTTTGCTTCTTATGAAATACGCCAATTCCATGTGTAAGTAAAGGAAAGGGCGACTTCGGCCAAGAATTTTGATTTAATTTACTTTCATAAAAAATTCTGCGTACTACACTAACTATGGCTTGATTAATCTCTGAAATCACGTACTGTTCAGGAGAATAAGTGTTAGTACGTTCATGTTTGATACCGTTTTCTCTCAAAATTGTTTGTTTCATTATCAAACTCACTACTATTATCCGACTGGATAGCTTTAACCTTTTTATCTAAAATTATTTCTGCATGAGTTATGTGTAGTTTTAAAATTTTAAATAAGCTTGATTTATTTTTAATGGGATAAACAGCTACCTTGAGAAAATTCATCTATTACAGAAAAAAAATACCTTTCTTCACCTCTACCTGTGGTTTTGGTCTGTCTCCATACGTCCATGACAAGTAATTCTAATGACTGCTTAGCTAATACTGTTCAACATTTCTTCGTGTTTCTTTTCAACACTTTTGTGGTTATCTAAAGTGATTAAAGAATATGCCACTATGAAAAGTGTTTCGAATGTGGTGCTGGCTCTTATAATCTATGTTGGTAATATGGCCACAATCCGGTTTTTAGACTACTATAGACAACAAAGCAACGGGCAAGACTATTTTTTATACATGACTTAATCAGCACCAAAGTTAAAGAACTCATTTATGTACGTGCTGACAAGAGCATTGCTGACATGTTAACAAAATGTATTACAAAACATAAACTACTGAAATTCTAAGGGCATATTTATGGATAAAATATAATTTACTTTTTTTTTTTTTCCTCCTTCATGAACTAAGTAGAAAATTCCTCTTAGTTATTTGCTCTTGGCTATATTATGTATGTTTTTTGGAGTGCAGTTTAATTTGATAATGTACCTTTGTATGTTTATTGTGTGTATTTTAAGTTTAAACTAGATACTGTCTTGCCCTTTCTGTATCATAAATGCCCTGTGGTATATAAGTATAAAAGTAATTAAATGTACTTATAAATGTTGAATATGCATGACATTTTCAAATATTAAGTTATTATGTAAAATATTATAGAAAGATGTATTTATTTTGATAGTTATCAAAATTTATTTCTTTTTAGAAAAGGGGCAGCATTTGTTATGTATTTTTTCCACTTTGACTTTTCACTACCCTCAAAGACATTTCTGATGCCGTTTTGATATCGATAGTTTTTGTCTGTATGCCTAATAAGAAGGGGCACAAAGGGATTCCTGAGTGAGAGGTTCCAACTTCCGCAGCATACACTGTGGTGTAGAATCCAGTGGGAGACATTTTATATTTTGCGAAAAGTAATTTATGCTATTTTAACTTATAGTGGAATTTAAGCAACAACCGGGAACTCCATGCCGATAGAGATATTTTATTGACATTATCAATAATTACAGGTTATATAAGGTTAGTGCGGTGGCTGGCAAAATAGCGATAAGAAACGTGACCTGTTGGGCAGAGATCAAAGCATGAAGTGTGTTAAAAAAGGTCAGAGAACTGAAAGACAACCTGGCAATCGAGCTGAGCGCTAAAAGGAACTGCCGCCAAATAAATCGCCAGATTGTAAAAATTGAAAGAAACGTTGGGCTTTAGATGCGTATGCTAAAATTTAAATGTGCCACGCCACAGGGGGGATCAATAGAGATAAAATGTAACCTATGCAAAATTATTATGTAGTATTAAATGTAACCTATGCAAAGCCCCGTGGGAACGAATAAAATAAAATAAATTCTCAGACGAAAGGCACCAACAAATTGTATTGATAATGCTAAAACCAAAGTAATTTAAGAAAAAGTTAAATAGCATTATGGAGAGATGGGAGATTTAAAAATGGCAAAGAGTATTAAATTTAGAATAGGTGAAGGGAAAACAGTAGTAATTTAAATGTGTGAATTAACTGTAAGAAAATTAATTATAAATATGTGATTAACTGCATCACATACACACATGGTATTTTTTGTATTAATGTTAATATGTATGACTGCAATTTGAGTTTTCACTAGATTTTTGTCACTTGCTAAGTGATAAGCTGCCTGGTTGGGTACGCATGGTTTTATTATGAATTTTTAGTTTTAAATAAATGGATTAGAATTTGTAATGTTGTTCTAGTTTTATTTAAGATACACCACTACTTGCCTCCTCACTGTGAAGTATTTTTTTTAATGTCATCAGAGAATGGAATTAGAAATTCATCAAAGACAAGTTTTCAAGTAAAATTAAATGTTGCTCAATTCTGAAAAGAATCTTGTACAAAGTATTATTGTGTACTAATTTTATACAAGATTTTAAATTTGAATCAGTTCAGTATAAATGGTACAGATTATGTATTGTTTTGATTAGAAGAATTTTATGGATATTTAAATATTTTTATTATTTTAAGTATAATAGAAACCCTCCTTACATATTAGAGTATCTAGTACATAAATACCGTTTCAGTCTGAGCAGGATTAAGCATCTGAGAAGGACTTGCAACAAGACTAAGCATTTGGCTCTTTCTCCAGTCATCAACAGTCAAATTTCTTCTTGGAAAAACTTGTTGTAAGGACATTAAAGCTTGAAATAATAACTACAGAGAACAATAAGTACTTAAGATACATTTTTATAAGAATTAAAGTTTATAAATGATATTTATAAAACTATATATGAAATTCCTCCTTTATACATATTACGAATATCAGTCCATAATTTTATAATCTTATAGAAGATCTATTTTAATAGTTATGAATGATCAACAATCATTAAATAAGTGCACATCATACTTCAATTATATTCAATGAGCTCTACAAGAAGCCAGTCTTACATTTTCTTTCTCAATTGTTAAGAGCTCTATTTTTCCAAAACAATCATCAATTTGAATCGATTTATTTCACATATCAAAAAACAATCCATTTAAATCAAGTAAAACTTAGCAGTCTTTGAAATCAAAACTATTATACAGCTTTATGTAGATTTAAAAATGTAATTCTACAGAACATAAAATTATCCGTAGGATGACACAAAAGCTTACTGAGTAAAATATGTTTCTTTGCCATTATGCATCATTCTATAGTGGCAACAACAGTTTAATTAAGTCCCTATAAAAGTATATTAATAATAATAATAATACAGATCACTTATCCTAATCATTTAATTTTCAAGAAGGCAAAAATTTAATGTATTTAGCACTATGAAGAAAAACTAATGTAAAGTTTTCTACATCTGAAGTGCATCTTCTACCCGCTTACATTGAGATCATTTAGTACGAGTTGATTGCAGTTAGTCAAAAAATTCACTTTTTTTTTTTTAATTATTCTTTTAAGAGGGGTTAAGGAAATCAAAAACCAACTAAAGAGAGAAAATAAAATATTGCTTAATTAGTACTAATGAAAAGTAAAATTCTACCTGAAAAAATGATAAATAGTTCACAGTATAAAGCAATTTTTGAATAATAGTGTACTGACTTTCGAATGAGGAATGAATTCTTCAGATAATTTCTTCATTGGGGGATCATAATCCATGATTAATTGTCCTAGTCTTGGAAAACTTGTATCACTAGAAAATTAATATGCGTTATAAATTTGCTTATAATAAGAAATTTCTTGAAATTAAAAAAAAAAACAATGAACTTAGTAATGATTAAGCCACAGAATACTGCACCAACAAACAACTATGTATGCTAATGTAGATCAGTGATTTTTAGTTGCAACTTTTAATGTTTATGAATAAACTGCAATTTTCAGGGTTACCAATATATAAATAAAGAAAATAAAATAAACTTATTTATTTTAAATATGTATAGAATTCTAAGAGCAAACAATGTTCTTTGAATTTAAAAAAAAATAGATAGCTATTAATCAATGATGTAACTATGAGCAATTCCCCTGAAAGAAATACATATATAGACCGCATCTCCACAGTCACCTTCAGTCTTGTCTGCCACTCTTCAGCAATGGCATCACACCTAGTCATTCTTTTTGCCCCCGTTGAATCTTTCACTGTATGACGTTATTGCATATGTCATCAATGCCTGCTTGCATTATGCCGTTGATGCTGCCCTCTGTAGTTGATATTTCTAATGATTCTCGTATATAAGCATATGATCTATTGTTGAAATTTGCTATTTTCTTGATTCCTTCAAAGTCTATTGTAATTGGTTCTTTAATTGCTAAGCGTAATAAGGCGGTGTTCTTTTATTAACTTTACTGTTGTTAACATGTTCATTTTTACGGTCTTTGATTTTTCTTTTAGTTACCCCTATATAGCATCCTTTAGTATTTCACGCTTTATGGGGATCCTTTAAGAAATAGTAAAAATTTCTCCCGACTTCTGCAACATAGTGGCTTCGCATTGGGGGGGGACCACACTGGTTGACGCCAGCAGAGGGTGTGACACACAAGAAAATGGCTGGTTTTAAAATTTTCAATTAATTTGAAAAAAGGATATCTGATTTGGCAATGAAAAAGACTTCCGAGATTAGAAATAAGTATAAATACTTTGAAAAATGTTTAACACAAAATCGAAGGGACCAAAATATTTTTTCGTGTTAAAAGTTTCATAAAAAAAGAACAAAGCTCACGGTATTTTTGATGTTCTTATACTTTATATCGATTTCCTGTTAAACAACAAGTAGGTTGCATTCATTGGGATGAAAAGCAATTACAAAAAATATTATTTTGGGGAGAAAAAATCAGTTATCTTTTTTTGAAATGTATTTTTCAGAGCCATATTTGTCCACAAATTGTTCAAGATCACCCATAGTTTTATTCATTTCTCCATTAGAATGCATATTTAAATAACTGCGAACACTGTTTATCATTTTTCGCACTTCTGAAGTAGAGGGGACGGGAACTGCATCGTTTAATCTATTGTCAGATTCGTCATCGGAATCAACAGAATCATTTGGATTTTGAGCAATATCCAAAATCTCTTTTCTGTCATAATCGGTGCTGTAGTTACATCATTATGTAATGAAACATATTCATTTATTGATATTGTTGGGCAGTCCAGTAATGAGACTTTCCCAAATATTTCGTTAAATGTCGGCTCACTTCTTACAATGCTGAAGAAAGTGCATTCCCACCAATCGCCGATACTATGATACAGATAAGAATTCTATTCATTAGGGGGAGGGAGGAGGGGGGGAGACATGATAGATGATGTTATTTATACTTCATAGGATGACAAAAGGTAGAAAAACCATTTCCCAGAATTTAAATAAAATTTATTTTCCAAAAAAACGTTCTAGTAACTTGTCGCAAACATGCCACTGAAAATTTAAAAAAACTTTTTTTCGTGTTAAACGATTTTTGTTTCGTGTTAAAAGAACATAAATGCATTAAATTGCATATTTTGCTTTCCAGACTGTTGTGTCATTTCGTGTTAACCGATTTTTCATGTTAAGCGTTTTCGTGTAAACTTATTTCACTGTAGACGCATGTTTTGTGCACCTGGAGAAATAAAATGTGTTAATTCATCTCAACTTTTTTTTTCCAGTTTAAAATTGTCATCATTTTCCTCATAAAACAAGAATATAGCAGGTTGTTCTCAACTTATGTGTTGCCATTTCATATGTATTTTGTTACACTTTTAACCACGGTTATCTAAGGAACACTTTCTCTTGCTGGGAGGAGGGGGCAGTGGATTTCAGACAAAGGGGTGTGAATCAGGTGCTTGACTAAAATGGAGTGGCAATAAAGATTACACACGGCCTTGCTCAAGTCAGGGTAGTAGTGTACAGCAATGCAGTGCATTACTAACCTGTGCACACTGTAAAGCATCTTGTTATCTTTATACTAACTGATGCACCCATTCTTCGCACGGAATGGATATTGTTAAATCAACAAATACAAATGGAAAATAAGTAAATATTAAGCATATTGTGCCGTATTTGTTTTCTTGTTCTTCAAAATTGAAATCTGTGTTAAAATCACCAACTAAAACTGTTTTAAAATCCTTGCCAATCATATTCACCTTTATTTACACGAATATAGACACCAATATTCTAATTGAATAAACAGTAGGGTTAGGAAATTTCTCAACAAAGATGGTTGTTTTTTCTGATTTTGGCCAATCAGCTACACATGGGCTCAAGCTGAGGGATGACGTCCCTCCATGGGGGTCTTCCTGCGAGGTACTAACCCGTATTTACTCTGCATGTCAGAGAAAGGTTAAATTTTGGTTACATTTGCCCATAGCAGTCAATTGCAATGTTTTGTTTTGGGAGCCGTTACGGTCGAGGTTTTCACATAACAAGAAGTTGCCGACCATGTTGGCAGATTTGTGTACAATAACTTTGAACAATGATATTAATAAATTTTTAAAGGCTAGTAATAATCTGAAATCACTTGTTTTGGAAACCACATATAACTCTGAACGGTTATGTTGGCAGACACAACCTGGTTTTGAACCAGGCCCCTTCCGTCTCCCAGTTCAGTGCACTATGCGCTCGACCACTGGTGGGGCACTAGACAAAGATGGAAGATATCCATTCAGGGACTTATTTCTTTTAAGCCAAACTTTACGACAAATCTCCAAAAATGGTAAATGTTAAAGACTTCACATTTAATCTGGCAACCCTCGGAACATGATTTGCCCGCCCTTTTACCAGGTGGATAAAAACCGTTGTCTGAAATTAACAGCATTCAAAAGCTAAAAAATATGTGAAAAACACTTTTTTTTTTTGTCAACTACACTTTATTAAGGTCAATTTTTAAAAAACCTGGAAAAAGATTTTTATGAAGTTGTATTCGTTACATTAGTGCAAGATTTTTTATGGCTATCTTCATTTTCCTTTGATATATGAAGACAAATATAAAAATAACATTTTGGCCCCTTGGACCAGTTTGGATATGAACTCTAAAAAACCCTGAAAATGACATGCATTTGTATTTGCTACATTTTAAAGCAAGAATTTTATGGCTATCTCTATTTCCCTTTGAGATATGATGGGAAATTTGGGAACAACATTTTGTGCCCCTTATCCCCATTTTGATGCGAATTCTAAAAAAAACCTGAAAATGACTTTCAGGTATTTTTGTTAGTTACATTTTAAAGCAAGAATTTTAGAGCTATCTATATTTTCTTCCTGAGATATGAAGGGAAATGTGAAAAGAACGTTCTGGGTCGCCACCTTATCTGGGTTCGAATTTTTAAAAATCGCTTCTTAAATGACGCCTTGAGCACAAAAGTTATAAGCTCCTAAAATTTCATGTCTGTATCTCAGGTAGATTTGGTTAGGCGATGATCATCTTGACAGAGGTGTGGATTAGGATATATGAACTCATTAAAGACAAAGTTTTATAAAAACAATTTCACTTTAATTATCTTTTAAAATCTTACTTACAAGTTCCAAAAATAAACAAACAATGACATCTTGCCATAAAGAGCTGCTTGCTCACACAGCATTTGAGTGAATATACACCCCACTATGTATATACAGTCCTGACAGTCAATTTTACTTTTATTATAATATAGTCAAGAAAAATAACCAAGTAAAACAAATAAGCAAATGAGATATTGCTAAGCAGTTCACCTGAACATTGCAACAACAACAACAAATGAATAACAGTCTCAGTGTCTTCTAGAGCACAAGCCAATTACTGGCTGTCCCTACCAGGTGCTTAGTACTTGTTTTAAGCACTTAGATACAACTTATGTTTGCATTTAGTGATTCTTTGAAGTTTGATTAAAGTTTGCATTAAGAGTTATATCAGTATGCTATTTCAATTTGAGTTAGGCTTAGCAACATTAAAGGTTTGTTTACATATTAGAAATAACTGTAGTTTATTTATTGACTTAGTATTTTATTTTAATAAAGGGCTTAGTTTTACTTTAAGTTTATATTTAATACTTAATAGTTAATAAATGAGTAGTAGACATTTTATTTTTCTTTGCATTAAATTTTAGGTACTTTAAAACTGTCAGGCTTATGTCAAAACACTTAGGAACTTATGTGTCAACTTTAACACAACAGAACAAGTATATGGCTGGGGAAGGACCAAGGGAAAACTAACTTGGGTTTTCTATTTATAATTTAACAGTTCAATAGTAACAATTCAACAGCATTTTATTTTTTTTTCTTTTACTGACACATCTGTCATTCAGTCAGGGAATCTTCCTTTATATAGAGAGATATCAGGTAGTTATTTGAGTGAGGTTTCTGAAATGAAAGAAAGTATTGCTATCACTTCCACTCAAACTCTTAGGCAAGAAGTTCCAGAAGAGTAGTTTGACAAAATGGATTGCAGTAAAAATTACGCAACACTATAAACACCTTGGAAGAGATCATTATTATTTTTTGAGTAAAGGAGTGCAAAGTGGAGAAGAGGGGAGGAATGGATATTAACTTGCATTTAGTCTTAATTAGTTGGTATTTAAATGCAAATTTCCCTCCTCCCGTGGTGCATTCGTTTACGCCAACCAGCTTTCTGTCGAAATGATGGGTATATGCAAATTTTTCTGGCTGTTCAGCAGCATCATTACCTTTTCTTCTGCCTTATGTGCGGGCCTGTTATTTTCAGTTATATAAATATCTACACAAATTCGCTGGAATTGAATATTGTGTATCTCACCAGCCTGATAATGAAAAGAAGTTGTAAACAGCAGCATAAGTATGTTAATAAAAGTATTAGTTATGAGCTGGATATTTGAGTATGGTCTCATTTTATTTCTTCCATTTGTGAAAGTTACAAGACAGGGTTATGGGCCGAGCACAATGGCCGAACCTTGCATTTAGTCTTAAATGATTTGAGATGGGGGCCATACAGTGAATTAAGCCCAGTGATTCTATGAAAGTGGTAATTTATTACTTGAAAAGAAATTTGAAGAAATGTATAGTGGGTAGATGTGTTATAGTTTAAGTAAATTTTATTTATACTTCATATGTGTATTTGAAAGCTTAGTAAGATGGCTAGTAACGATATACGTTTAAAATCCTTAAATGGAAATAATTACCAAAGGTGGAAAATTGACATTAACGTAGCATTAATGGACAAGGGCTCATGGTCATTTATAGAAGGTACCGAACCAAAACTTAGTGATACTGCAACGTGTAAGGAAATTAAAGATCATAATCTTACACGTGATAAAGCTTATTCGACTATTTATTATGGCATTGAGTCTGAATATACACCCCTCATTCACCACATGACAGATGCATATCTGCCAACTCTTCTGGTTTTGACAGAAGACTTCTGTTTTTTTAAGCTATCTTCTGGTCTTCTGCCAGAAGATGAAATCTTCTGTTTTTTTTAAATTTTTAGTCGATATATTAAATTGTATTACAAACTGTTCGAAAAAATTGTAAATTAATAATTCTATTTCAAAATAATTTATTAAGGTAATCATTTCAACAGCTAACAGCACAATGCTGTAGTATGAGTGAGGTCAAAGCATCCATTTGTAAGCAAATCTTTCATTGATAGTTAGCAGAACTTCATTTCGTTCTTCCCTCAGTGATTCATCATTAGAACATTTGTTAGTATTGAAAACTAAAACTTGAAAATCATTTTTCTGATGAACTATTAGTAAAAGCTAAAAAAGCTACTTTGAACAAGATTAAAAAAAAAATCCTAATCTGTTTATTTTTCAACATACTTTGGTTAAAAATAAAGTCAATTTTACATTTATTTAATTGTTTTTTATTTTTGTGAAAATACTCCATCTTTTTTCATTTTATATATAAAAAAAAATCAGGTACGCTCTTTTCTATTGCTATTTAATTTTGTTTTATTTCTATACAATACTAATAAAAAAAAAAAAAGAAATGGTGATATACACTGGGGGAAACAGACTTCTGTTCTTAAAATATTTTTTTAATTTTATTTTTATCTTCTGTTTTTTTTTGTGAAATCTAGCTGTTATTTCAACCAGAGTCTTCCTGTTTTTGGCTTAAGGAGGTTGGCAGGTATGCAGATGGGAAAGAAGCTTGGGACATTTTAGAAAAATAATTTCAACCCAAAACAAGAGCACGCATAATAAATCTCTTAGATCAGCTTTTTTCAATTCGATATGAAGGGGAGGAAATGGGTCTCTTTGTGTCGAAGATTAAGCAAAGTATTAAAAACTTAGAAGCCGCTGGTCAGACTATAGACAATATATTTAAAGGATTTCAGTTGATACAGCATTTACCTAATGAGTATGCCGGAATAGTACAGAGCATTTATCACTAGGAGGATAAAGATTTTACAATTGATAAAATCTGAGATGAATTAATTCGCGAAGAAAGTAGACTTAGCCAGGTAAAGGCAGATAATGGAAGTAGCATTCAGATATTTAATGCTTATGCAAGCGCGAATAAGCAAGATAGAGGAAATTTTTATAATCGCAACAAGTTTAATTCCAATTGGAATATAAAAGAAAATATTAGCCGTTCGTCTTGGGATAACAAGAGGGGACAGAACACATTGCAAAAGAATAAAGCAAATAAAAATCATGAAGCTAGCCTTATTAGCTGTATATTTGAAGATAGGTACAAAGTATCATTAATAGAAAATTATGTTCAAAATGAAGCTAATCAAGTTAACGATATTAATGAAAAATATGGTTGGGTGTTAGACACAGCAGCTACAACACACTTTTCAAATAATAAGGATTTTTTTTTAGACTTCGAAGAAACTCAAAACATAAAAATGTCTACTGGAATAGGAGGAACTGATAGCGACATTAAGGGGAGAGGTACAATTAAGTTCACAGTTGGTATCAATGGTAATACAAATGAAATTATATTAAGGGATGTGTTGTATAATCCTAAACTAAGGAGGAATCTGTTGTCTGGTGCAAGGCTAGAAAATGCAGGAGCTCATTTCGTCGGAACAAAACGAAAAATATGGGTGTATAATCCCAAATGGCAAAAACTATTTTTTGCTAAAAGGAAAGGAGGACTGTATCATTTACAGGTTATGAGGGATTAAGTTCAAGAATGTATAATACTCAAAATGAAGTAAATTTAAGTTTTAACAAAGCTCGTTATAAAAATAAGGAATTTGAATTAGCTGAGTTATGGAACGAAAGGTTCGCCCATATAAATTATCAGTACTTGATTAATACGAGTAGAAAAAAAGCAGTAAGAAGATTACCAGAAATTAAACACCCTAACGAAAATTCTGAAGCATGTAAAGAGGCTAAGGAAAGTAGAGTATCATTTAGGCCAATAAACAAAATACAATCCAATAGACCATTGTGGTGTTGTCACTATATTATCACTTTTCTTTGGTTAATGATTAATTTAATTTACCTCTACCCAGAACGTTTTAGTAATTTAAGATCTTTCTAGTTAAAAATTTAAATAACCACTGTGTAATTTCTTACTTTTGGGGGGCTGTTATGTATTTATTTTGTTTTGGCAGTGTAAAGTTTTCTCTTTTTGTTTACTTTTTTTTGTGATTAAATTTTCTCTTCACCAGTCGTTTTTTGCCTTCAGGGTGTTTAAAATTAATGTTTACCTTTTAATTGCCGTTCTGTGGGTAATCAGCACTTTAAAATATAGTGGTTATACTTCATATCTCCCTTTTCATTAAAGTTGTTTTGATGGGATTTTTTATTTTAAATTAATTTTCGTAACTTCCCGTAATCCTGCTTTTCCTTTTTTTTTATTACTTTATTTCTCCGGTTAGGCATCTCCTGTGAAATTGCATCATTTTCTGTGCCTGTTACATCAGATCTCGGAGAGGACGCTATCTTTCCCGCGCTTTTCCTCCGAAATTGTTCAAGAACATTCCTTTTCTTCCCCTCTTGCGGTCCAGGTCGGACTATCCCGGAATGACTTAAGGGGCACTCTTGGCTCTGATTGGCTGAGGGTGGCGGTTCCGGAGTGAGGAGGAGAGGCAAGCGCGCGATTTTTGGGCAGTTTCAGCTTGAACGTCCTGACTAGGTGGTGGTGTTTTTTTTTTTTGCTCTTGAGAGCTCAAGTTCAGCCCAGCCTTGGGTTGACTTGACAAATCGTGCAGGATGACCTGATTACTGAAGAAAGACCCTCGACACCCAAGTTGACGCGATCTGCCCCACCGTGAAGAGATAGCCATGATTTACTGTTCGTCTACCGGCCGCTGAATGCGTACCAAGCACAACAGATAAAGGAGCGCGGATGTGATGACCTGCTAGGCCGACGCACGTTCCAGCCCCCGCCGACTGTGTCGCTGATTAGCACATGGCCCTCTGTGCTCCCATCTAATCGCCAAGCCGCCAGCGCCCATGTAATGGTGAGATGTTTCTGTGCTTATCAATCTCTTGTTATAATGCGAGTCCGTGAGTGGCGCCTTTAGACGGGTGTCTGCAATGTGGGCCTAGCCCCGAGTCTCCGGACTGACTAGAAGATTTTGATCCTTCTTTTTCTACCATGATCTAAGTGAATTACTGCTTCTCATGCTGTCTCAAAATGGTGGACTTCGCGTCATCTGCCCCCCCCTTTTTTTTTTCTTTTGTTAAGGTGTCATTTTATTTCCTTTTAAGGATATTATTTATTTTTTTTTTGTTTAAATTTCTTTTGACCACCGGTCTTCCTGTAAAATTATAAAATAGGGATTGAATGTATTTTGTTGAAATGTACCATTCTTTAAAGTGTTAATACCCTTACAACAGTAGCATCTATGCTAAAATTTTGTAAATTGTGAATTTCAAGCAAAACATGATTTTCTACTGAATTTAAATTTTTGGTTTGCAACCATGGGTACCCAGGGGTTTTAAATTTTTTTTTTACCAACATCTATGAGTGCTGCCTGATCTCTTTTGCAGCACTGGAGCAGGTGTTAATTTGATCAAAGTCTTTTGTGGTTGATTTGATTGGGCTGTGAGTTGCGCCCTAGATGTGAGTGTAAATTTCACCTTTTAATTCACGGTTCATTGTTAATTGCTGCTGAGACTTACTTAAATTGTTAAAGTGTTCATTGTGCTGCATATTGTGTTTAAATATTTTTTTTTCTGGATCTAATATGTTAATTGGTTAAATAAAATGTTTCAATCCCATCTTTTGGTTCTCTTTGCTTTGACAACGATCTACACTAAGGGCGGCAAGAAAAATCCTGGGTTATTGTCATCATTCAAAACAACGCATTGCTGATTTTTTTTTTTTCTTTAACTGTGAAATTTAACTGTGGTGTTCCAAATAGAAACAACACCACAAAATGGTGCCGTGAAGGCCCTTGCCCTTTTACCCTTGTGTGTTTTGTCGAAGTAAACCGAACTAAAATTTTGACATTCATAAATGTACTTTTCCATATCTTCTAAAATTTTGCAGTGAGTGTTAGAAATTTTTTTAAGTCATGCCTAATTCGGGTGGTAACAGTGGCAATGCCACTGCCTTTCCAAATCCCTCTTTCATTACTATGTTACCTAATTTAAATGGTAACAACGTGACTATTTTTTTTGATTACCTGGTGCAGATAGCACCGTTGGCGTCGTGGACTGACGCACAGTCCATCGCAGTGGCGAAATTGAAACTTGAGGGCTCAGCTCTTCAATTCTATGCCTCCACTTTGAGAGAGGTTACTTTTGAGTCCCTGCAGGAATTTAGGGCACGTTTTGAGGGCCATTTTGCAGAGTCAAGTGACGTAGCTCAACAAATAGAGAACCTTACAAACTGCAAACAAAATTTAAACGAAACTGTAAGGGACTTTGCTAGCAGGCTAGAGGGTATCGCGCAAAAGGCTCTTAAGTCTTCAGCTGGGGAAGAAATTCCGAAACGTTTTAGTGACAACATGCTTCTCTCACAATTCAAGGCAGGGTTAGCCGCAAACATTCGTGCTCAAGTAGTGATAGCGGACCCAAAAACATTTCAGGAGGCCACCGAATTGGCCAAACGTGTTGAGCGGGCACTTCAATCTTATGCCTCGGACATTAATGTAGTTAGTGCACGACCTACCACTAGCGACAGTGAGTTAGCGCAGATTTTTCGATCCACTACGGATCAGTATGCAAAATCATTGGAGCTTTTGACGAAACAAATGGAAGAAATGAAGGTGCAAATTGCATCGTTACAGGGCCAACGGAATTCTTTGCCACATAGGCCTTATGCTCCACAATCTCAGCGTTCAGTTGTCTGCTATTATTGCAGAAAAGTGGGTCATATTAGTCTGGTCTGTAGAAAAAAGGAGCGAGATATGGCAGCACAAGCTTCTGCTAATGCAAATCAGAGCCCGTCAACATCAAATCAAAGGCAAGCTCAGAGTACAAGTGATGAATCCAGTAGGAACCCAAACTAATTGAGGGGGGAGTTTGTACCAGATCGCAACACTCCACGAGTCCCCGTGTAGATCCATTCATTGATATGTCCCTTTTGCCAGCTAATTTACCTATAATTTGTGTTAAAATTGAAGACGTTTCACTTCGTGCTCTCATAGACAGTGGAGCTGCAGTAAATGTAATTTCCAGCCATGTAGCTGAAGTTTTGAAAGATGCTAAGGAATTAAATTGTCCAAATTTTCAACTTAGAGCTCTAACCGGTATAGATATCAATACTGAAAAATTAATCGCTACCAATTTATTTATTTCTGATAAGTCTTTTGATTGTAAATTTTTAGTTGCTCGTGGTATTTTATCTCCAAATTTTTATCTTATAATTGGATTAGACTTTTAGTAAAAGCTGGCTTTACTTTAAATTGTCATGACTGTCTCTTAAGTAATAAGGATGTGTGTGTCAGCTGGCGGCATGAGCAGCCTGAAAATACTCAGTTATCTGTCCCAGTGACGAGTACTGAACCTTGTCAAGTGTCCTCTCTTTCTCTTTTCGGAAGCCTACCAATAAGAGTTACTGTGCCGCCTTTTTCTCAAAAACTTTTTCATGTAAATGTAAATAATGTTGACTCTTCGTTTATTGGCCAAGACATTTTGTTAGAACCTAATCCTAATTTAAATTTTGATTCGTATTTAATTGCCAACGCTGTTTCTAAAATTTCTCAAGATCTCCAATGTTTGGTTCAGGTCATTAATTTTACTTCTGAATCTATTCAATTAAATAAAAATATGAAGCTTGTCTACGTAACTCCTGTAAATATTGAAAGGCCTGATGAAATTGTTAATGTTGTTGAGGGACAAGAAGAGAAGGAAGATGATTTTAGCCTATGGGCAAAAGATATTGACTTAACCCACCTTGACGATCAGCAGCGTGAGACCCTTAAATCCTTGCTTATCAAATATAAGTCTGTTTTTTCTCTTACTCCTTCTGACTTAGGTGCTTGCTCAATAATTAAACACCGCATTCATTTAACCGATGACGTTCCTGTAAGATCAAAACCTTATCGTGTCCCATACCATCTTAAGCCCGAAATGCGTAAACAAATTCAGACACTGTTGGATGCTGGTATAATTGAACCCTCTACGAGTAGTTATGCTGCCCCAGTGCTTCTTGTCAAGAAACCGGATGGTTCTTTTCGCCTCGTTGCTGACCTCCGAAAGTTAAATGCCAAGACCATCCCCGATAACTTTCCTTTGCCTAATCTTCAAGAAATGATTGATTTCCTGTCAGGTGCAAAGTTCTTTTCTTCCCTTGATCTCACCTCGGGTTTCCATCAGATGCTCATGCATCCAGATGATGCATACTTAACGGGTATTGCCACTGAGGAAGGCCTTTTCCACTTTTGCCGGATGCCTTTTGGTTTGCGCAATGCGAGTAGCAGTTTTCAAAGACTCATGTCAGTGGTGTTGTCCGGTCTCTCCGACTTTCAAATAGGAGTGTACATAGATGATGTAGTTGTGGCATCAGAGTCATTTGAGGAACATGTTCACAGGTTAGAATTAGTTTTTGAACAGTTAAAACAATCCAATCTGAAGCTCAAACCTAAGAAATGTACTTTAGCAAAAGATGAAATAACTTATTTAGGCCATCGTGTAACACAAGGTAAGGTTATGCCTGATCCAAAAAATTTAGACACTATTTTAAAAGCAAATGTTCCTCGTACTAAAAAGCAAGTTCGATCTTTTCTTGGTTTAACGGGTTTTTACAGAAAGTTCATTCCTAATTATTCTAATATTGCATTGCCTCTTACTAATTTGACGAAGGATACTTGTAAGTTTGCATGGGGAGATCTTGAACAGGATGCCTTTGATCGTTTAAAACTTGCTTTAACCCAGTCTCCCTGTTTGGCCTTGCCAAATTTTTCCAAACCATTCTGAATCTGCACTGATGCAAGCAAACACGCGATGGGCGTGGTCTTAGTGCAAGAAGATGATTCAGGGTTTCAACATCCTGTTTGTTTTGCTTCAAAAAAGTTTTCTCCTGCCGAGGTTAATTATTCAGTTGTGGAAAAGGAGGCTCTTGCTGTTGTTTTTGGCATAACACATTTTAAACAGTACCTCTACGGTTCTCATTTCACTGTATATTGTGACCAGCAATCTCTTTCGCAGTTGTTTAAATTAAAAGATCCCACTTCACGTATTGCTCGTTGGATTATGTCCCTGCAACAATACGATTATAAAATTATTCACAAGCCTGGTCGTCTTAACTTAATGGCAGATTTTCTTTCGCGTGAACTTAATACTCTTAATTCCGAACCTTTTTCATTTCAAATTCCTAAGTTTCCTATGCAAGATATCATTAGGCTTCAAAAATCTGACCCCTTTTGTCAAAAGATTGCTGCTTGCCTCAATAATGAGTCTCCTTATATTCAAAGATCCAATAAATTTTTCTTTCAGCAAAATGCTATTGTTTGTCAGCCTTTAAATAGTAATTCGGAGAACGTTCGTTTAGTTGTGCCTCACACCCTCATCCAAGAAGTATTGCATTTGTGTCATGACAACAAAACTGTCGCCCATGCTGGCCTGTCTCGTACCTTACACCGTGTACGTCAAAGTTTTTTTTGGGTAGGTCTCTATAACAACGTAAAAAAGTATGTTTTATCTTGTAAGTCATGTTTGGAAAGAAGGGGTTACCACAAAAATCAAAAGGCTCCTGTGCAAGAGATTCCTGTTGTTGATCGCCCATTTCAGAAATGTGCAATTGATGCGGTGGGTCCTTTTAAGACTTCTAGAAATGGCAATAAATGGCTCCTGGTAATCTCTGACTACTTTACAAGATATCCCGAAGCTTATCCTGTCCCTGATATTCAAAGTTCAACAGTTGTAAAAGTTTTAATTGATTTTATTTCACGTCACGGAATAATGGAAGTGTTATATTCCGATAGGGGTTCAAATTTTATTTCTAAGGCTAAGGCGGAGGTGTATGACATCTTGGGTATAAAAAAACAACACACTGTGGCTTATAATCCACAAGGAAATGGTTTAGTGGAGAGGTTGAACAAATGTCTGATTGATTCGTTAAGTCATCTAGTACTCGAATCTCAAGAAGATTGGTGTGAACAGGTTCCCTTAGCTCTCTTAGCTTTTCGTACTGCCTACCACCGCACCATCAAGGAATCTCCTGCTTTTCTAACTTATGGTAGAGATCTGTTGATGCCATATGATCTGGTTTTCTCTTTGAAATTCAGATCATATGCTGATACTAGATCCTACGCTCAGGAGATAGTCACCAATCTTCAACGTACCTTCTATGTCGTCAAGACCAACCTGGAAAAGGCTTCCTATGCTCAGGCTCATCCTCCTACCTCTTTTACTTTAAAAACATTAAGGTCAGTGATACTGTTTATTTACACATTCCCGCTAGCAAGCCACATTTAACTAAGAAGCTATGTCAATTTAATAAGGGTCCTTATAGAGTTTTAGAACAACTTTCTCCTGTCTTGTTTAAAATTTCTCTCATTTCGAATCCCTCAGATACTCAAGTTGTACATGTAAATCGCATTTTTAAGGTTATCGACAGGGAAGTTTTTCCAACACCAGATAGTTAAATTTTGTCTTCTCCGCCTCCAGTGATTCCAGAGCCTGCCACTAGCCCTACTCAAGAAAGTTCAGAGGATAGGTTAATAAGAGAATACCCTTGTCCCCTTTTACCACTAGATTTGTCTTGGGAAGCTGATACTATCTACATGCCACCTCCTGTAGTTACAACAGAAGTAGATATGACAGATTCACAACTAGATACCTCGTTTGATTTTTTTCGGGATACCTCAGTATCTCTAGTTTCCTTTTTAAATTCTCCTCATTCTGATATTGATGATTCTGATGCCCAACCAACATCCACCTTTTCTCCTATTCGCACTAGATCCATGCCTAAACATGGATATTGTCTCAGACCCAGGGATGCTTTTGGATTTGTCAAGAAGTAGTTTTACATTTTTGCGCAGAAATTTTCTTCGAGGTTGTGCCATATAATTTTACTATATATATTTTTTCATTTTTAGTGTTAGCATCTGTGTTTTCTTTTTATATACAAATTTCTTTTATGGGTATTTTTGGGGAGTGTGAAATACACTATTTTATGTTTAATGTTTGACCTGCCAAAAGGTAAACTTGCACATTCTTTTAGTTATGTGGATACAAGTAACCACATATGATTTGTTCCTATTTTTATTGCATTCCTATTAAACCAAAGATTTTTTTTTTGTTGCATATATGTATTGTATTTTACTGATTGTTATCTGTATATGGCCAAGGGGTCATGTGCAATGTGTGAAATACTTGGTTACACTAAGTAACCACCTCCTATATGTGTCTACCTGAACAGCACAGAATTTTTTTTTAGGTTTGATAAGTCTTCATCAAACCCTCCTGTGTAGGAAATTTATGGTCGACAAATTTTGTGCGAGCAATCTCTCCTCTTCCTCTTGTTGTAAATTTTAATTGCTGTAGATAGATTTGGCCAATTTATCTGCCTTTTGTACTTAGTTGGGTGTCCCAGTAACTTATAACCAGTGACATATCTCTTATTTCGCTCTTTTTTAAATTTAAACATGTAGTTTAGACAATTTTAAATGGGACACTTGGGAATGGTTAGTGACTTGTGGGTTTCTGCAGGCCTTCTTGGTCACTTGGATTTCTTTCTGTGTTTGGTTCTGGATGTCAGTTGGGTCCTGTTGGGCTGGTGTTTAGTCTGCTGTACCCCCCTCATCCATTGCTGAGTGCAGGGGAATTCAGGGATCATTCCTCTGTGTAATTGGGTAATTAATTCATGTAACTGTCTAAAACCAATTAAGGCAATTTGTCTCTCCTTAATTAAATCCTGTTTACTTTTTAAATTTTATTTTCTCTCGCCTCTTCACTGCTTATGTTAAATATGTATCTTAA
This sequence comes from Cheiracanthium punctorium, assembly GCA_038373885.1. NCBI lineage: Eukaryota > Metazoa > Arthropoda > Arachnida > Araneae > Cheiracanthiidae > Cheiracanthium > Cheiracanthium punctorium. The sequence continues at coordinate 24,391 of JAWZYV010015229.1, forward strand.
AAGTTGTTTCAAAATCATAATTTTGCTGAGATTGTCTTGCCATGGTCAACACCCTTCTGAAATTTTGGCTTGTTGTTTTGTCAAAATTCTGGTAATTTCTCACCTGCAATGTGGTGATGTTGCTGTTTGAATTTCTGTGCTGTTTTACTTAAGATTATGTCAAAAATTACTGATTACGTCCCATTACCAAATGTGTCGTGTTATGGCTACTGATTCTTCGGACATTAAACATCTCAGTAAGCCACTTCAAAAATTGGTGTTCTGCGTCATCGTTATTTGGTGTTATGTACTTAATTGTTCTCGAGATCTTTGTGTATGGTTAATATGTGTTTTCTGTTAAATGTGCGGAATGTGCAAGTAATGTTTTTGGCTGGGTCTTTAGGAAAATTTTTCTTACGTTTTTACTTTTATATGTTGGGTGTGTCAAATTTTTGTTTGTGTGGTATTAATAGCCACGCTTAGGTTGTTTCCTCACCTATTTGTGGGATGTTAGAATTTTTTCAGTGCGCGTTATTTTGCCTTGATATTTTCTTCGCCACTGTGTTTGGTCCTGTGCATAGGTCAGTATAAGTGGTTATTTTATTTGTGTTTGGGTTTGTCTATACACTCACTGCACTTTTCAAGTTTAATGTATTGTTTACAAAAAAAAAAAAAAAAAATTTTTTTTGGGTGTAAAAATTTTTTTTTTCTCCGAACGGGGAGGATATGTGGTGTTATCACTATATTATCACTTTTCTTTGGTTAATGATTAATTTAATTATCTCTACCCAGAACGTTTTAGTAATTTAAGATCTTTCTAGTTAAAAATTTAAATAACCACTGTGTAATTTCTTACTTTTGGGGGGCTGTTATGTATTTATTTTGTTTTGGCAGTGTAAAGTTTTCTCTTTTTGTTTACTTTTTTTTGTGATTAAATTTTCTCTTCACCAGTCGTTTTTCGCCTTCAGGGTGTTTAAAATTAATGTTTACCTTTTAATTGCCGTTCTGTGGGTAATCAGCACTTTAAAATATAGTGGCTATACTTTATATCTCCCTTTTCATTAAAGTTGTTTTGATGGGATTTTTTATTTTAAATTAATTTTCGTAACTTCCCGTAATCCTGCTTTTCCTTTTTTTTTTTATTACTTTATTTCTCCGGTTAGGCATCTCCCTGTGAATTTTCAATAATTTTTCATCTTTTAAGTTTGCTTACAATTTCATGCTATTGCATCATTTTCTGTGCCTGTTACATCAGATCTCGGAGAGGACGCTATCTTTCCCACGCTTTTCCTCCGAAATTGTTCGAGAACATTCCTTTTCTTCCCCTCTTGCGGTCCAGGTCGGACTATCCCGGAATGACTTAAGGGGCACTCTTGGCTCTGATTGGCTGAGGGTGGCGGTTCCGGAGTGAGGAGGAGAGGCAAGCGCGCGATTTTTGGGCAGTTTCAGCTTGAACGTCCTGACTAGGTGGTGATGTTTTTTTTTTGCTCTTGAGAGCTCAAGTTCAGCCCAGCCTTGGGTTGACTTGACAAATCGTGCAGGATGACCTGATTACTGAAGAAAGACCCTCGACACCCAAGTTGACGCGATCTGCCCTACCGTGAAGAGATAGCCATGATTTACTGTTCGTCTACCGGCCGCTGAATGCGTACCAAGCACAACAGATAAAGGAGCGCGGATGTGATGACCTGCTAGGCCGACGCACGTTCCAGCCCCCGCCGACTGTGTCGCTGATTAGCACATGGCCCTCTGTGCTCCCATCTAATCGCCAAGCCGCCAGCGCCCATGTGATGGTGAGATGTTTCTGTGCTTATCAATCTCTTGTTATAATGCGAGTCCGTGAGTGGCGCCTTTAGACGGGTGTCTGCAATGTGGGCCTAGCCCCGAGTCTCCGGACTGACTAGAAGATTTTGATCCTTCTTTTTCTACCATGATCTAAGTGAATTACTGCTTCTCATGCTGTCTCAAAATGGTGGACTTCGCGTCATCTGCCCCCCCCCCCTTTTTTTTTCTTTTGTTAAGGTGTCATTTTATTTCCTTTTAAGGATATTTTTTTTTTTTTGTTTAAATTTCTTTTGACCATCGGTCTTCCTGTAAAATTATAAAATAGGGATTGAATGTATTTTGTTGAAATGTAAGGGTATTAACACTTTAAAGAATGGTACAACAGTAGCATCTACGCTAAAATTTTGTAAATTGTGAATTTCAAGCAAAACATGATTTTCTACTGAATTTAAATTTTTGGTTTGCAACCATGGGTACCCAGGGGTTTTAAATTTTTTTTTTACCAACATCTATGAGTGCTGCCTGATCTCTTTTGCAGCACTGGAGCAGGTGTTAATTTGATCAAAGTCTTTTGTGGTTGATTTGATTGGGCTGTGAGTTGCGCCCTAGATGTGAGTGTAAATTTCACCTTTTAATTCACGGTTCATTGTTAATTGCTGCTGAGACTTGCTTAAATTGTTAAAGTGTTCATTGTGCTGCATATTGTGTTTAAATATTTTTTTTTCTGGATCTAATATGTTAATTGGTTAAATAAAATGTTTCAATCCCATCTTTTGGTTCTCTTTGCTTTGACAACGATCTACACTAAGGGCGGCAAGAAAAATCCTGGGTTATTGTCATCATTCAAAACAACGCATTTCTGATTTGGTTTTTTTTTTCTTTAACTGTGGTGTTCCAAATAGGAACAACACCACACCATTGGAACTCCTTCACATGGACTTATGTGGTCCAATGCCAGTAATCGCTTACGGAGAATATAGGTACTCTTATTATTATAGCCAAAGTGTGCGAGAATGGTTTTATACATTTCATAATACTTTAATAGAGTTAAATTTTAAAGAAGTCAAGGGATGCAACTGTGCATATTATAGACAACAGGTCGTGCTAATTATATCAAGGACGGCTCCAGTGAGGGGGCCATAGGGGCCATGGCCCCCTCCGAAATTTCGTTTTAGAACTTTAGATTGGCATACTTTACGATTTCACACTCCACTTTGCATTTTTTAACAATGTATAGACCTATGTAAAAAGTTCAATGGCCCCCTCCGAGAATTCAGCCTGGAGCCGTTCTGGTTTTATATGTTGATGACATTGTATTATTCGGGAATTCCCAATCGGAAATTGAGATGACTATTAAAGATTTAAATCTTAAGTTTAATTTGAAAGTTTTAGGACGTACTAAAAGGCTACTAGGAATAGAATTCGTAGAAGAAAGAGATTGTATATTCATCAAAATTTCTTATATTCGAAAGCTTTGTGACATGTATAAAAATTATAAATTTTAAATTTCTTTACTCCCCATAACCAAAGGAAGTATCTCTAAACAAGATTCGCCAAAAACTCCATTAGAAGCTGATGAGATGTACGAAATACTTTATCGAAACCTTCTTGGAAGTATATCATACATCGCAAATAGAACAATAAAGAACATCCTGGAGAATCGACCCTACATTAAGGTGAACAAAGTGACACTCTACTGTGATAACGAAGCAGCTATCAGTTATTATTCGCAGTCGCCCCTCGAGAACTCGAGCACTAAGCATATCTATGTTCATCTACATTTTTCGCAGGATCTCGTCAATAAGGAAATCTTAGGAAGTTAGGTTTGTGAGAAGCAAGAATAATGATGCTGACTTTTTTACTAAAGCATTTACAAAACCACAATTCACAAACTTTTGTGAAAAACATTAATCAATTCATAAAGCAAACTCTGTTGCTTTAAATCTTAAAGGACATTGCAGATCTATTGCAAAAAGAAAATAAATTTTTATTTCAATTTACATGTGCGAGGTGCTACATTTGTGATAGTATTTATATAAATATGTAAACTTTTGACTGCTATGTTTAAGTTTGTAATGTATATGAAAATTTGTCCAGTTGATTTGTTTTCTTTTGCTGACTGCATGAGGGGGGCCACTTGTTGGTATTTAAATGTAAATTTCCCTCCTCCTGCGGTGCTTTCGTTTATGCCAACCAGCTTTCCGTCAAAATCGACGGGTATATGCATGGGCGCATGCAGAATATTTCCCGGGGGGGGGGGGGGGGGGGGGCAAAGATACTTCAACATATGGTTACCATTGTCCCCCCTTGCCTTATGCTGCCGTCACCCATGGGTATATGCAAATTTTTCTGGCTGTTCATGCAGCGTCATTACTTTTTCTTCTCCGCTTATGTGCAGGCCTGTTATTTTCAGTTATATAAATATCTACACGAATTCGCTGGAATTGAATATTGTTGTGTATCTCACCAGCCTGATGATGATAAGAAGTTGTAAACAGCAGCATAAGTATGTTAATAAAAGTATTAATTATGAGCTGGGTATGTGAGTACGGTCTTATTTTATTGCTTCCATTTGTGGAAGTTACAAGAGTATTGCTATCACTTCCACTCAAACTCTTAGGCAAGAAGTTCCAGAAGAGTAGTTTGACAAAATGGATTGCAGTAAAAATTACGCAACACTATAAACACCTTGGAAGATATCATTATTATTATTTGTGTAAAGGAGTGCAAAGTGCAGAAGAGGGGAGGAATGGGTATTAACACACCCTTTCAAACCTCCCTGGTCAGTTGGAGGCATAAAAATATCTATTCATTTATTGCTTAGAACTGTAATCACATGGTTCAGACTCTTTTCAGAGCAAAAAAAAATAAGCACTTTTTAAGGACCCCCCAAAATTTTCTTAAGGCTGCATAACCTGGCTTTTTTTTTCCCGCGTAGGGCGAGCGAATGCCAATAGATGGCTCTGAAAATCACAGTGTGGGCGTGGACAGAGGTGGTTACTTAGTTGCGTTAGGGGAGGGAATTTTAAATAGGTAGAAATTGTTTGACCAGTAGCATGCAACTTGACCACCCTCTCATTTTCCCTGCTTACAGGTTACCAGTTTTGGCAAAATTGCTTTTTATTTGGCATTATTATTACCATAAGCGCCCATAGAATTTTTTTTTCTTTTTTTTTTGTGGGTGAGGGGGGGGGGGCTTCAAAAAATATTTTGTAGAAAGTGGCAAATTTCACTCTTGTATGAGTTCCGATTTCACTTTGTGGTGCACGTTTGTTTACATCATAACAATATACTAACTCTCCAGAGGGGGCAAGTGCCCTACCTTAGCCCCGGGTGCCCATGATTATTACTGTTATTATCATTAATAATTCCCTTTGTCCTTTAAAAAAAAACCACTTAACTGGTGAACAATTTTACCGGATGTTTCAAAATAGATGTAAAGCGATTCTCTTTTAAGCCGTAAGTGATCGAAACATACTTTCAATTAGAAAAGTTCGTCAAATGAAAAGTAGCTTTCAGACAGGGCAACTTTTTTACTAGGGGCTGTATACATATTAAAATAGGAAATTTAATTTTATACGGTCCCTCCTTTCCTATCACTTATGTTTAGAAAAACTTTTGCTCTTTGTCTAAGAAAATTAATTATAAAAATCCCAAGTCCCTAACTGAAATAGTTAACGACAAAATTAATTTTAAAAATAATGACTTATACTACTTTATCTACTGTGCTGACGTATATTTTCAGGCAAAAAAATATTTGATTTAGGGGACCCACTATGAGTTGATAAAAGTTAAATAATGATCTCATTATTGGGAAAGGCAATTAAAGGCGTTCAAATGTGTGAAATTAACAGGTACAGTTTCACCTGAATGGATCGGTTCGGCTTTATAAAATAGAGCGATAATTTAGTCTTTTAGGGGGGCATCCATTAATTACGTCACACTTCTAGAGAAGAATTTTAAAGTGCAAAATTAGAATGACAAAATAATGGTGTAGGTTACTATGGTGTGGTAACTAACTGGAAACTGCCTATCATGCATTATTGGAAAATTCTAGCTAAATTAGGATTTGAGAAGTCAACTGTGTCTATCGAGTGACTATTAGCATAAATTAATGTTATCTGAAAAGTAATTACATTTTTCTTACTTTTGAGACACCCCTTTAGTATTTGGCGACAAATGCTAAAATTTTCAAATTGATATATCTCGGAAACTATTCCACTTAGAAACATGGAATTTTTTTAATTTACCTTTTTAGACAAAGAGCAACACATTTCTAAATATAAAGGATAGGAAAGGAGGGACCGTATAAAAATTGAATTTTATATTTTAATATGTATACAGCCCTAGTAAAAATCTTGCCCTACCTGAAATCTACTCTTTATTGGACGAACTTTTCTAATTGAAAACATGTTTCGATCCCTTGCGGTTTAAAAGAGAATCGGGTTAATATCTATTTTGAAACAACCGGTATAGTTGGAGGCCCAGAGTTCAGGTACTTGTGTGGGCTCCAACACGAAAACTTTCTGTAGATTATAATTTAAACTGTAACTAATTTATACTTATCTCAAATTACACATGCATAAACTTCTACTTTGCGTGAAAATTTCGAACACCACAGTCGCGTTGCTCAAGAATTCCTTAGATTAAATGCATAAAATATTTCAAATGAATTAAATTATTTTCTCCCTTGAAAATACTCCAGAATAAAAGATGAGGTAACATTAAGATATCGATGTTTCGGACGAAAATCCTTTTTTCTTTTCTCCCCATTTCTTAAAAAAAAAAAATGTAGGAAAGAAAATTGACACTTGTTATTATCTTATCAAGTACGACTAAATTTATACATTTTTACATAAACTGCAACTTTATAAAAAAATGTAAAGGTAAATTGATTAAATTAAAAATTAGGTAATTTTAATAGTTTAATTCAATAATCAGACATTTATTGATTATTTGGTAGAAATCAGCTCTTTATAATGTTTGAAACATAATGTTATATTTTGATGGTAAGTGGAGAATTTGGGAGTTCAGGGCTCAATTGCTGACCATCAAGATTGACCATCTGAAAAATCACGATCTTTATCATTTAATGAAATTACACATGCTTTTAGCAATAAATCATATTATATATCAGTATATTTAATAATTAGAATAAGAATTTAGAAATAGAATAAAGATACCTTTCTCTTCGTGGGAAAAGGTTCAATTTTTACAATTTAAAAATCATAATTTTTATTCCACGTAGCTACGTTAACAGAAAAAAAAAATTAGACAAGGGGTGGTGACGTTGGGCCTGAGCAGCGCGCCAACCGCGGTTAGAATGATAAATATCAGTACAATGTTGAAAAAATACAAATAAAAGAAAGCACAACATAAAAGAGATGAAATGAAATAAAAGAGAGCACAAACTTACACTTTTACTGGTGAGTTTTATGTATACGTACAAATACAATTCGGGAAAAAAAAAAAAAATCCATCTCCCCCCACCCCCCACGGTAAACATTCCAATGCAGAAAATATCTAAACAACTCATCATAAAAAAGAAATAATTTTTTTTAAATAGTTTTCTTTTTAATTTGTTTTAGTGTGGTGTGGGGTAAAATGGGTATACGTTAGGCTTGGTTAATATTATGTATCTAAATGCTCCTAAAGAAGTTTAATGAGCATTAATGTTGCCTCTGAAACTATAGGCTAAAAGAGAAAAATCATTAAAAAATATACAGTGAAACTTCTATGAGCAACCACCTTTATTAAGCGACCCCCTCCTCCAACGACCAAATTTTTAAGGCACCGATTTTTTACACTATGTACCTAAGGATAAAAGATCCTCTAGAAGAAGCCACACAGTCCTCTATAAACGATCGGATCTGGTTCCTTGTCCGAAAAATTTCTAGCATTTTTCCGGAAGTAAAGTAAACAAAAACCACATTCGAAACCAGTCGCTCTACTGTAAATCTCGACAGCAAGTGAAAATACACGCGCACATCACGTACAAATTGTAGTTTAGAGAAGAAATATGTCTAACCAGTGATTTTACCATTGGAGGAGCGAATTGATGGATAATGATAGATTTTACTATGGCAAATTTAGAATGTATGAAGAATTTTAGGATAACTATTGCAGTTGTCTATATACATGGCTATATATTGGCAGTTGAAAAATAAAATAAAATAGAGAGAGAGAGAAGTATTTTCGGAGTGAAAAAAAAAAAAAATAAAAAAAAAAAGAATGAAACAATCCGAAATTTCTAAATATTTTATTAAAATTAAAACTTTAAAAATATGCTTGTATAATTACGTATGTATTAGTATGCAATTGCATAAATAACATAAAACAATATTATATAGTATTTTTTCCACTTGTCTATCAAATGTTTGTACTTCTTTGAGCGACCACCCCTCTTAACGACCGATTTTTCGCGGAACGGAGAGTTGATCGCTCCCGAGAAATTTCACTGTATTTATATTTAGGATGAAAAAGAAATACCTCACACTTTATACCAACACTTACCGTGCAACAATGACAATTCGGAATACAATGTTTATCTAGACCTAGCCATTATATTTTTAAATTTGAATAATTTGTAAGCCATAGCCATAATTGGAAATATATAAAATTTCTGTGTATTTCATTGAGGTAAGCGTACACGAGGGTTATCTGCTTATGAGGGAAGAAGTGCCTTGGACAGAGGACTTTTTAAGGGTCTCTAAACCGAATTCAAGTTACATATGGAGAAAATTTTTCAAAACTCCAGACCGTTAGATCGACAGTCCCATAAGCCAGAGTATCCATATAAAATCTGGCTATATAAAATTTGATGAAGTGTACCGAGCCTCATGAATGCATGGGCGAATCAGGACTTTGCCTAAGACTCCCGGGTCCAAAAGAGGCCCCAGATTCATACATTAAATTCTAAAATATTCTTTGTTCACTTTCTCGCAGTTTTATGCTGAAATTTTCAGAAAGGAAAAAAAAATAATTTATTTTTTAAAAACTTTTTCTTTCAAAAATTGGACTTTTGCATATACTGGTCAAAATTAAACCACCATTAGTCAATTCAAATGTTTCACTATTTGCACATAACTAAGGAATGGGGACTGTTTAAAACTTTTGCCTAGTCTGGAAAAAAAAAATAAAAATCTAAACTCCAGCGCTATATAACGATGTTCTCTTTCAAGTAAGATCTGTTTGAAAATTTAAATACCGTGTTTACTCGCATAACAGTCGCAACTTTTTTCCCAATTTTTCATTGTAAAAGTCTAAGTGTGACTATTATGCCAGGAAATCTACGGGGAATTATGCGGGGTTGGGGGTGGTTGTCATTCCCCTCCCCCTCCCCCCGTGGCTACGCCCATAGAACTAGGATAGGGACGTAGAAGAGAAATGAGTATGGAGATTCCGACCGCAACACGTACGGGAGGATGGACGGAAGGAGGGACAGATTTCCTACTGGTGGGCGTTTTCCGTTTTCCAGATCTCTCTTCGGGTCGCGTATAGACAGCTGTCACGGAGTATGGATTCATTTATCACTAAAGGACTAGAAAAGCGCTCTTCGCCGCAAAAAGTGCATGGGATTAGAGGGATGAAGAAAGAAATATACATGTATTTTAGACATTTGCGGTTTTATACTTTTTGGATCAAATTAATAGTAGTAGCATGATTATTATTTTTTTTTTTCTATAGTGATACACTGTGACACATTTCAGATCTTGAGATAAGACTCAATTTCTTTCATAGATTTTTCAGGAAAGGTAAAAATTTGACTGGTTTTTTTTTTTTTTTTTTTTTTTTTTTTTTTTAATGGAGCATTTCCCTATTCGCAGGATAAATCAAATTTAAAATGCATGTATACTTATAGTTAAATATACTTAAAATTGCAAATGAAGTGAAATATATTTTTTACAGAATGAAGGATTTCTTTTAAAAATTAAGTACATATCTAGTATTTTTTTTGTTTGGTTTCAAATTGTAATTTAAAAGATCATGATTACATATGTATATTAATACATACGATTGTAAACATTTTAAACGTTTTTCTCGTCCAGGTTTAATATGAATCCATTTATATTAACACCAGTTACAACTTGGAAAGTTTCATTAAAATAAGACACATACAGAGAAATTTGGTTGTTATAGACAGTTTATGAAAAAATATTTTTGAGTAAGCACGGTTTAAAGTTACCTTACTGTTTTTAGCATAAGTTTCAGTAACCTAAGTTTAATTTGTACTTTTTATCTTTTTTTAAAATAAGAACTCATTTATTTATAACTTAGTTTTTCAGGATTGTATTTGTAAGGCGCGCTAACTTGAGCAGATTAATTTATCTTACAAATCTGCCTTTTTTAAACATAATTAAGCCATAATTTTTAAAATTTTAATTTTGAAATATTCCACTTTCTTGTTTACGACGCTTTTTAATTTTTAAAATTTTCATTAAATAAATTGCACATACTATATGATTGTAAAACTTATTTTATTTCATTACTAGCTGAAGTACCTGTCCTTGACGGCAAATTTCCAAAATTTCCAAATGCAAATTTCCAAAAAGTAAGAACTTTCGTCAGCATGGTAGGAGTACACAGAATGGATGTAGTATGTTGCCAAAGTAAAGAAAGCGAAGTTATAATTTTTATGTGTGTACATTCATAATCACTTTTAAATATTTTACTGGGGTGCGCGTAAATTGATCTTTACATTCCTTTCCAAAATTCTGCACCCCCTCCTTATTCGGTTGGAGTTTAAAATATTATTAAAGAATGTTTGTCATGCAAAATATTATTACAAAAAAGAAAACAAGCGTTTATTTAACATTCATGAGATTTAATAAAATCTCACTCAACAAAAATCAGCTAATAGCAAGCATAAATCGACGAAATTTGACAACACATTTTAGAAAACTACAGTTTAGAATAGAGAGAGGGGGGCGCATTTTAGGTTGTAATTTAAACAATTGCACAAATTGGTGTCAATAAGCACAGAAGTAATTGAGATTTTCAATTGAATAAAAACTGAAAAGACCCACTCTTTACATCCTTAATCCTTTTATGACTCTCACCCCTTTTTGCAAATCTATAGAAATGTATATGAGAAAACATGACGCATATTATCTGATGAACATGGCTTGGAATATATATTTACAGTATTCCAGCTTCCTCAGTCGTCGATGGCCCACGACAATATGTTGGATTATGTCTACAGCAGTATGTGTATGTAAACCCTTGCTTGAACTTGAAGGTCTCCTTTTTAACAACTCGAAAACATATTGTACGGCAATCACATTGTGTTGAAGTGCAACTGTTTATGTCGGCATCCTATGCTGGCATTCAGCATCGCAGGGTGCAACGATACACTAGTGTACTGGTAATTCTTACCATACTACTTTAATGATTTTTATACACAATAGGCTTTTATAAGCTCGTCTTTGCACGTTCGTGTGTTCCTGCTTCATATTACCCTTTACTTAGGCTGTCATATGACTAATGATCTCTTTCAAGTACTTGTTAAACATCTTTGCCGCTTCGTGTGTTAGTTGTTTGACAAACGACTACGACTCTTTTGTACACAGCACGTTTACACCATAGATCTTCTGTTCTATGGTTTGCACTAAAATGGTACTTTTTTTTATGAATACATGGGATGCACTTAATAGAGTATAGTGAATTTTTCTGTTTGGCTTGTCTACTTAAAAGTAATTGAAAGAATATTCACAAAAGCAGCGGTAGAGTTGAAAGGAGTAACTTATCTGATTCTTTCGATTTATTCTGATCGTTCGGCGTTCTTGAAATAAATATTTTTCAGGCATTGCTATATTACAAAACAGCTTTAAACACATGCAGTGTTGTAGTCCTAAGAAAAAAAGTGGGGGGACGCACATTTTTGACGAAATTTTACCTAAACTTATCGAATTCATTAAATGTAATTATTCCTTAAAGAAAAAGAACCAATAAAACTAATTTAACCATCATTTGTTTATTAGTTAATTAAAATGAGCTTATTGTTAAATTATTGAATACTTGTTAATAATCTAAACTAAGTCTTTTTGATTAACCGTGTAAGCTACTTAATTTGTTGTTGCAAACACGTATATCGAATTTGTGTGCTTGGCTCGAAGCCCTCTTATAAATCCTCGTCAGAAGAACAGCACAAGGGGGGGGGATGCCCTCCGTGGTGGTCTTTCTAAGGGGTCCTAACCCGTATTCACGCTAAGTTTCGGAAAGAACCACGAAAAACTCCGAACTGTTACGGACGCGCGATGGGAGCTACTTAATTTTTTCTATTTACATTTATCAACAATCCATTGTTGTTGTTGTTATTGTGAACACATATAGCGGATTTGTGTGCTTAGCTCAAAGCCCGCTTATAAATACTCCTCAGAAAGACCACACAAGGGGAGGTGCCCTCCGTGGAGGTCTTTCTAAGGGGTCCTAACCCGCATTTACGCAGTTTTGGAGAGAATCACGGAAAACTCCGAACGGTTAGTCGACGGACGCGCAATGGGACCCGAACCCGGGACCTTCACACTTCACCCATACCATTTACAGTAACATAAATACTGTGCCATGATGAAGCAACAATCCAATGTCACTCAAAGTGACAGATTTTCTTTAGGATTGGTACATGACTATTCGCTATCCCGATTTTCATATAAAAGGAACATATAAAAGGAAATAACTTTCTTAGTGGAGCAAAGTGAAGATCTCACTATAAATATAATGAGCAGATGTTCTTTATTTTCGAGGACGCCTTGACTACTGAAAGCAAATATTTAAATACCAAGAACACTATGAATAGTAATTGTTCCTTCAATGAAAACAAACTGTTTCGTCTATAAAAAAAACTTTAAAATAGAATACTGTATTGCACTAGTTTCTGCTTTTATTTGACTTTTAAAAATTAACTAGCTGCCTCAAAATAGAAATTTTGGTCACGTTACTATAAATAATTACTATAAACATTAGGGTGATAAATACAAAAATATTCTGCAGCATTTTATTTGAAAAATATGTAGTGAAATTTACGATCGAAAATTAAAAAATATGATTGAAATATTTATTATCCTACATAAATATTATCATCGAGCTACGCCATTTCACTTTGCATCTTACCTAAATAATCTTTTTTTTTTTTTTTTCTTTTCCTCCTACCTCTGCGAACTCAAACGCACGTAATCGCCATCAATCATACCAGCAAGGTTGAAAGCCTTGAAAGCTATTTGCTGAACAAGCTGTCACTCAAACTACGCAAAGAGGCTTTACCGCCAATTAACCCAGTCCTCAACTCGAGGGTGGGGATTACGAATCACATGACCTGGTGGTCGACGCAAAGCATGGAGATTTCCTATCTAGTCCTTAAAAGATCTATGGCTACGCCACTGCGGGGGTGCGACTATTATACGAGTAAATACGGTACTTTTTTTTTCATTATTTTAAACTATACTATTTCACTGAGTCGACTAAACAATTAATCTCTTTTCCATATTTAATACCACATTAATATACTTACAGTGATGTGATGAGTTTTGAACTCCTTTCGAAACTCAACCAGAATAAAAGGCTCGTAAAAGGCAAGCAAAAAATATGCCGCATACGAATGATTCCACATATTGTCCCATTTCCGATTAACTGAGGAGTAGCCAATTATTAAAATTTCAGTCCAATTCCTCCCAGTAAAAATTGTCTTTTTTTTGTGTTCTATAATATGTATTTTCATTTTCCTAAACTAAGAACTCTAATCATATGCACAATTTGTAATCTTATACACGTTATAATGACACATCGCTCACGCTTTAAAAATTAGATGACAAAATAAAACAGCTGTCCACACCATGTGACGTAAACCAGAAAGACAAAAGTTTACCCTGAAGAAGCAACCTTGAAACCTTACATGTTTATTTTTTTTAATTAATTAAACGCTGAGATTAACTTTGATTTATCGTTTTTCATAATAAAGAAAAACTATATCAGTATGCAAAATTACTTTTTGCTTGATTCAAGATCAATAATAATAACCAAAAACATTCCATAGAAGTGTCTGTTTTCGACTTGTGAAGATCTCTGTGGATTACGTCAAAAAGGCGACTGTGTGTGGCGATCTTGTCTTGTCATTATTTTCACACAGAAGACTGCCTGCTGCATTTATCGTCAAATAGAATCGGGGAGTGAAAGTCACCCATCTGAAAGAGGAGAGTTTCTTTGATATTCGAGAAAACACCGACTTTTTGGCTATCGCTTCGAGCGGAGTGGTTGCTTCAGTCAAACTACAAAACTGCTTTCTTCAACAAAAGATCAGATGGGAGCATCCTGTCTTTTATTTATTTATTCCCACCATGTTGCTGAAGTGCAGATAATTGTTCCGGGAAATCGACCTACAAGGGGACTGTGACAAGCTGGCCGGACCACATACCGCAAAATGAAAAATAACAAGATAAAAAATTAGTGCTCAATTAGAGCTAATTAATGCTGAAACCTCCCAATTACTACTGCTTATTCAAGCAAGTAAATAACAATATTATATGGTCCGGCTATCTTGATGTCAAGCTGGCCGGCAACGTAAAGAAAAAGTTTTTTCTGAAATGTTATTCAATACAAAATTAGTGTTAGATTAGTGATAACTGATTATTAAATTACAGAATTTGTGCTCCGTATTTAAAAAAGTTAATAACAATTTAATGTGGTCCGACTATCTTGATGTCAAGCTTGTTGGCCATAAAGAGAAAAAAATATGGGAAGGATGATTTTTTAGATTATATTATTAAGAATCTCAGAATTTTTTAAACTGTCGTAAAATAATGTCTATATGTTTCATAATGGTGGGTGAAAAAAGCGTACTTGGAAAATAGCGCACCGAAAGAAAACGCACCCAGAAAAAGGCGCACAATATTGAAGGGGTTAATTTTTTCGGGTGCGTTCGTGAAATAAAAATTGTAAGGAAGGAGTGGGCATACGAAAAGGCGCAAACAGAGGTACATTCATCCATTTTGTATTTATCTATTGAAAGTTGACATTCAGATAGTTTTCCAAGGACAATGACCTGATTTGTAAGTACGCGGTATGCACAGTAGCAACATTGCCCCCAAGTTTTGGGTGAAGAGATTCTATTTTTAAGTATTTGAATTTTTTTGTATCATTTTACACTGTAATGTTTCACACTCTGAATGCTCCCCCCCCCCTCCCAATACAAATACTTGTATTTTCACTTAGCATTCAGTTAAATACAGGGTTCAAATTTGTAGAAGAGGGGGAGGGCATTCAATTGACTACCCGACTCAAATTTCTTTTGTTATAAAAGTGCAGATGTGTAGTAATTTCTTTTTCTTTGCCAAAAATATAAAAAAATAAATTAATGACTTTCCTAAAGAACTAAGACATAATTGTAATCAGTTAATTGGGCTGTGGTTACTGCTTGTTTTATAACCGTTTTGATGAATTAAGCTTTTTAAAATTAAAAGTAGGCTTTTTAAATTGAAAGGGCGCACATAAAAGTTTATCTATAGGGAATGGGAACAGGGTCATTCAGATTATGAAAAATTTTAGTATAAAACTGATACAAAAAACTCACAATGCTTAAAAAAAAAAAAAATTCTCCGAAAGCTAAAGGGCAATGAGGCGTTTCGGACGGCCATGGGGCTACTGTGCATACTGTGTACTTACAAATCAGGCCACTGTCCTTGGAAAAGTTATCTGAATGGCAATTTTCAATAGAGATAAATACAAAATACTCTAATGTAATTCTGTTTACGCCCTTTTTTCGCGCCCACTTGTTTCTCACATTTTTTTATTTCAGTCCACCCTCCCCCGCTCCTCTCAACTCAAAAAACAAAACCATTCAATATTGTGCGCTTTTTTGCGTGATTCGTTCCATAACATGCATTTTCATTTTCCTAAACTAACAGCTCTGATCAGATGCGCATTTTGTAATCTTATACACATAATAATGACACATTGCTCACGCTTTAGAAATTAGATGACAAAATAAAACAGCTGTCCACACCATGTGACGTTATTTTAGAACTTAAACGAGAAAGACAAAAGTTTATCCTGCCAAAGCAACCTTGTAATTTTGCATATATTACACACTGAGATTACTTTGATTTAATGTTTTTCATAATGAAGCAAATCTGTAGCAATAGGCAAAACTTGAAATCGAATATTGAAGCTTTTTACGGTACATTTTCGCCTAGAAGCAATAGACAAGGCATACAAACGGAAATGGAAAGTTTTTCGCCTGGCTCATACTGCCCCGTATTGCTGTCAAAATACGTAGGGAAAGTCTGGGTACAATGAAACAAAATTTACTTTCTATTTTCCCTGTTCACACATTTGCATGTACAAAAATTAAAAAAATGACACTTTTAACCTACTCTTTTCCCCATCTACATGAATTTTTACGAGTTTAAGATGAATGTCCGTCAGTGTTGAGCTTCAGATGAAAACATAACACTTTTATTAGAGTTAGTCTGTACTTTTTCATTTTATATTAAATGTACTTAAATCAAACTCAAGAATTAACATTTATGCTTCCCTTTCTGTAATAACCGAAGGAACAGAATTCGGTAGTTTTTATATAATTTGAGTTTATTAAAAAATGTATACAGCAGAGTACATTTCTTTACATTTATAAGTTCGCCTTCCTTGATTAAAACATAATCATTTAGAGGGATACTGTTTGTGTCATACATATTATATGAGAACAGCTCATAATCTGTACTGTTTGGATTGTTAGTTGAAAGACAATCTGGATTGCCACCATCTTCAGAGTCTGAAGACGATAGAATACGATTTAAAACCAATTCTTTGTTAACTTTATGTGATCTATGGAGAACTCAATTTAAATATTTAATAGCGGCATCTACCCAATCTACAAGTGTTTCATTCTACCCCAAGTTGAGGCTACAAACTAAAAAAATGTTTACTAATGCCTAATATTTATTTTTTTTAATTCTGTCTTTGGGAGTATGAAGGCCACACCATAGTGATCACAATGTTTGAAAAAGTAAAAAATTATGCACATGAAAACGTGGACGTAAAACAAAATTACTTTTAGTAACTACTTTAGTAAATTTACTCTTTCAAGGGTGAAAATCCACGAACTTTCTGTATCTCTTGTCGGGCTCTCTCTTCGGGCCCTTTTGCCTGAAGCGATGGTAGGGGAACTGGAGCAATGGGAATTGGCTATTGTAGTGGGGTCTGAGAGCAGGCTGACTGCAAAGCATTCTGACCGAAGATTGCGTCTCGGTAGTTGACCGTTTTACTAGCTAACCATAGGTTTTATATTGCAAATATATGATCAAAAATACTTTTACTATCTTGATTTGAAAGTTTCTCATTTATATTTCATCTTAAGAAAATCCGCAGTTTCCATTTTTGGAACCTTGCGTTTGTTTTTATTATTATCGATTCATACTGTCTTATTATTGTCTTCTCATTGATCAATCTATGCCAATATGGAGTAATGTACATTTTTATTGAATATTAAAATGGCAAAAAGAAAAGGCGCTAATAACAGATTCAGGCCTCGGAAACGTCGTCCTCCCAAACGGTTAGCAGCTGCAAATAAAAAAGATGTCACCTCAGAAAATCCGGCTCAAGAATTCACTCACTTGCCAAAGTAAGAGTCATATGTACATAGTATATTTTACTATTTTTTATACCGTGTTTACTCGCGTAATAATCACACTTATTTGCCAATTTTTCATGGTGAAACTGTAGGCGCGACTATTATGCGGGAAAATTTACTACATAATATTGTATCACTAAAGCTATTTTTTCTGATTCTAAACGGGGGTGCGACTGTTATGCGAGGGAGACTATTACGCGAATAAACACGGTATTCTTGTGCACTTAATGTGCTATATTTTTAGTTGTGAAAAAAAGGAAGCACATATGTTTCACATTCATAGACTCAGTAGCGTAGCCAGGAATTTTTTTCGGGGCTGGCGGAGAACTCAAAAAGAAAAAAGAAAACAAAAACAGAATGCAAAATAACTTATAAAAATCGATGTATCATATCTTTTTTTTTTTTTTTTTTTTTGGGGGGGGGGGGTCCCACACCTAAAAATGTTCTCATATAAAAATTAAAGAAAAAAAAAGTTTAAAAAATTTTCATAAATCGAGTTTGAAATCTTTGCAGTTGGGAAAAGGGGAACTTTCAAATATGCCGTGGGGATAACAAGAGGAACTTGCAAATTTATCCAGGAAAACGTAGTTTTCTCTATATCCCGCGTCTACTGATTTTGGGGGTGGCTGCAGCTCCATCAGCCATCCCCCGGCTACGTCCCTAAATAGGTTGTTGAGTTATGTTCAAATTCATCCCATTGTCTATTTTGTTACATGCCCCAAAGTCAATTTTTAAATTTTATTTATGGTTTTCAAATGACAACTCTTTTTTATGTTTTTTTTTTCTTCAATTCCTATTATTAGGTCACACTCTCCCTATATATACCTTGTACAAATTTTCAATCGTTAATAAAATACTTTTTTATTCATCCACTAAAGTTCAGATACATTTTTTCAAACTTGTAGTAGATGACACTGGGTGTTAATACAGTTTTAGTCCGAATCAACTGGATAATTTATCTACAGGACCGTCCAAAATATTCTAAATACATTACGCTCTATGGGCCGAAATTCATTAAACTAGCATAGCTCAAAAACTATTAGATGTAAAATGTTGGAACTTTATATTCAGGATTTTTGTAACATCTAGCTGTGCATCCGCCATTTCGGTCCCATTCGACCGGATAGTTTATCTACATTAATTAAATTTAATAAAAAGTAACTAAAAATAAAACTTATTTGTTGACCGAAGTAGGAATTGACTTATATTTTATATATTACTTGTTTATTTCTCAGTTGCAATTTTTATAACGTTCATATTTGTCCTACAAATAGTGCTCTGCAAGTTGAAAAGGATGTCACTTCAGAAAATTCGGCTGAAGAATTAACATATTTGCCAAAGTAAGAGTGGTTTTTTATCAAAATATTTTTCTATGTATGTAGCATATTTTTCAGTATTTGTATATATGTATATACGTACTTGCATGTGCTAGGGTCATATGGGGGAGTTACGGATCAAAAAACAACATCTTAATATTTTCTAAAGTATGAAAGATAAAATAACTTAATTTGGCATGAAGTAAGCTTAATTAATTTAGAAATTATTCAGATAATCACTTTACCTGAAATTCAATTATTATTAATTTTATTTAAATTATTGATTCGGCAATTATTGGTCAATTTGCTCAAATATGGGTCAGATATTGGGTAAATATGGGTCATCCCTTTTTTTTTATAGTTATGCATATCAAAAGTAAAAATATTCTAAATTATCATTATTTAGCACACAGACAAAATTTTCATTTATCTAGGGTGTTATATTTAAGTAAAAAATAATTTAAATAATAAGATTTTTTTTGAAGAAAGAATTGAGGACAAATCAGCTTTGTGTCCCCCAATTTTGAAACAAAAATTAGGGACATTTTCTGAAGTGAGTACTAATTTTAAAATTGCTTCTATTTATTCAATTAGAGCATTAAAATATTCATCAAATAAAGGAAACATGATTGATTTCTTTCTAAATTTGGAAGAAATAACTGGAAGAAATAATAGAGGCAATATGGCCGAATATATGATTTTCAAATGATTTTTTTTTTTTAAATTCTCAGTTGCTATTTTTTAAAATATACATATTTTTCATTCGAACAGTGCTCTGCAAGTCGAAAAAGATGTCGCTTCAGAAAATACGGCTGAAGAACTAACACACTTACCAAGGCAAGACATGTTTTTTTGTCAAAATATTCTCCTATGTATACTATAGTATATTTTTCAGTATTTATCAGGGGCGCAGACAAGGGGGGGGGGGTCATAACCCCCCATAAGGAATTTTTTGAAATACAAAATGTATATTCTTCACTCCCTTATCACACACATGTATGCATATATGTGAGTTGCAGTAGTCGTACCCCCCCCCCCTATGAAAAATTTCTGGCTACGCACCTGGTAATCATATATATAGATTTTTTTTCATTATTTTTATGTACCTGCATGTTCTATATTTTTAGTTGCTCAAAAAGCGAAGCACTGTCACTTCTTATTTATAGGCCGTTCAGTTATGCGCAGATTCATTCTATTCGACGTCTGTTTTGTTACATAGGTCACCAGTGGCTTAGCCAAGGGGGGGGGGAATAGAGGGTCAGAACACACATCCCCCCCCATGAGGAATTTTTTACCATACAAAATGTATATCCTTCACTCCCTTATCACACACATGTATACATATATGTGAGTTTCAGTAGTAATAACCTCCCTCCATGAAAAATTTCTGACCACGCCACTGTAGGTCACACTCGGGAATTGTGAGTTTTTTGAAAAAAACAGCATCTTAGTTTTTTCTAAAATATGAAAAATAGAACGATTTAATATGGTACGGAGTAAGTTTAAGTAATGTAGAAATTATTCAAATAATCACTTTTTCTAAATTTAGTCACTTTTTACTTTATTTAAATTTTTGAGTGACCGGGAATTACCTCGGATTCAGGCATATATGGGTCACTTAGGGGAATATATAGGTCGAACTTTTTTTGGGAGTAATACATGTCAAAATTAAATAGGTATTCTTAATTATCATTATTTAGCGCTCGCAAAATTATTTTTAATTAATTATTATGTTCTATTTAAGAAAAAATGTTAATTTTAAATACAATAAGATTTATTTTTAAGCTGCTGTTACAATTTTTGTTCGCTCTAAACCCACAAGTCCAGAAATAATTTCTTATGACGTTTGTATGCTAAGTTTATCCTCTTACTATCCAGTGGCGGATCCAGCGACGGAGCAGTAGGGACAATTGCCCCTTCGGAGAAAATTAAGTTTGAACTTCGTAAAATGGTAAATTAGACAAACATAAATAAAATTAATATATATATATATTTCGAGCTTACTTATTATCTTACTGAAAACTTATTTCGAGCACTCGTAAAACACACATAACGAAATAATCATAAAATTACTGTTAAATTATTCTTCAGATTAGCAATTCTGTAAGTTTTCAAACCTTGCAGCAAAATTGGCCACAGTTTCCTATGTAAATTTTTCCTAACAGGTAACTTCTGTTAGGGTAAAAAAAAAAGGGGTGTGGGAAGCCCAGTTTACCATCAAAAACAAAAGTGTTTACGAGTTAGAAATAAATAAATAAGTTAAATAAAAATAAAAAATCCGGGTTTTTTATTTATTTCCAGGAAACTCTAAAATATTGATTTAGTTTTAAATATTTTAACTAAAATGGTTAATCACAAACGTGATGACATCAAAATACTTAAATTTGAATATCAGTGATTAATAGTTATCACTAGCATTATTGATTATGGCATATGCTAATGTAATGAAGCTACAAATTTGACTTCTTTCAAGGGATTAGAAATTTATTATAGTTAGTTATTACATACATTATTAAAAATACAACTTGCCAGAATTGAAATTTTTGTTTGAAAAATTGAAAACTTTCCTATCATAATGACATGTATTTTATTATGTAATAATAAAAAGGCAGGCATTGCTGAATGGAAACTGACTTTCTTACTTTAGTACTTTAAACAGAATAAGAAAACATCAGTAATATAAAATTTAGTCAGTCTGAACTTCTGAGGGAAGTGCATAATTTGATTGTAAATGACTATGTACTCTTATGCATTTTGTTCTGTCAGTCCCTGAACGATTGTGATTTAAACTAAAGAATTTTCACACAAGATTCATAAATTCTAAAAGATTCACGAACTATCACAGAATCACGAAAATTGGATTACTTTTAAAACTTGATTTTTATGAACAATAGAAAAATTAATTGTATTAAATTTTTAATTGACTAAAAACTCGTTAATTTTTAAAAAGTTACACATTTTAAATATGTGCGAAAATTACCAATTAGTAAAATGTGCCCCTGCACTCATGAAGTGATGCATAAAATTGTAGAATTACACCCTAAGAACTGTCAGATGTATGAAGAGAAATATATTCTGATTTAAACAAATTTTCAGTGGCTCTCGAAAGGGGAAGGGGAACTTCACATCAAATGATCCCGTTTCTGAAATTATACAAAAATTTTGAAAAAAAATTTTTTTTCAATACTAGTAATAAACATTTGCATTCAAATTTACGTAGTCCCTAACCATTTTTGTTTCTGAGACGTTTTACGATGAAAAGCTGAAATTTTGTTTATCTCCTCATTATTATATGGGGAACATTTTACTATAAATTTTGTATTTCGAATTGTTGTAACTTCTACTTGCGCATTCCTTTTTGGGTGCAATTGAATAGTGGTTTATATACAGGATTGTCCAAAATATTATAATTACATTGAAATCTATGGGCAGTCACGGTTTAACCTATGGCTAAAATTGTGCCTTCTGTCCACCAAGATTTGTGGCTTTTGATTAAATATCGCCGAATTTGACACTCAAAGAATTTTCAAAACTGAATGCAGTTTGCACACGTTGGTTATCTGACGAGATATCGTATCTCATTTTCAAATAAAATAATTTTAATGAAATGCATAAAAATTTGTGTATAATTTAATAGACGTAGACGTACAAGGATAGCAATAGACTCGAAAGGAGACTGACATTTACATTTATTATCAGGGTTGGAAAAAAAAACTTTTTTTTTTTTTTTTTTTTTTTTTTTAAAGTAGGATTTTTTAAAATAATTTTATAATTACGTGCTACATTTTTATAAATAAAATCATTTCTCAAATTTTCAAATAACAATTAATATTCCTTCTAAAAATAATTAAAACAAAGTAAATAAACAATTGTTGCTATACTCATGTGGACATTGAAATCATTCAATTTTAATATTCTATTTGAAATACTATTTTGTAAATTTAGTATATGATATAACACAGTAATTGTTTACTACATTTTACATGGAATATCAAAACTTCTATTTTAGTATCAAATTAAAAATGCAGCTTATAATTTAAGTGTACGTAATAATTTTTGATAATTATAAATTATTAAGGTATCTATTAGATTGATATAAAAAATTATTGTTGATACTTATAAGGATAATTTTAAAATATATCAGAAGATATGCAATATTCGTAATTTTAAATTATTCTTTTAAAAAAACCAATTGGTATTTTTTTAGATAAAAACCATTTTGTTTAAACCATGCCAGCCCTGCTCATTATGCCAGATCATTGGCGGATCCAGAGGGGGCACATTCAATAATTGAATGATATTTAAAGTGGAAATGGTAAAGTTATTCGAGTTATTGTAATGTATTTCTTGGTAAAATCTAACCGATTACTTTGGCTTTTGTGCAGTAGAAAATACTCCTGATGGTGATTACTCTAAAATATAAAAATATTCTTTTGCAAGATTTTTTTTTTAGTTTTTGTTGTCAGCAAGGCTTATTATTCTCTTCCCACTTTTTTACATCAATAGCTACATTTATACTGATATTTTATGACTCTTCATCCACTAATACAAACTTTCATGCTCGCATGAGCAAAATTAAAATGTTATCATTCTGTGAATTTTCACAAAAATTAGTGAATTAAAAATGCTAATTGTAAAACCGAAAAACGTAAAATTGGTCGTTGCTTATGCATGTGGGTTTAGCAGCACTGACCTCGCATGATGCGTTTACCGCGAATCGTTTGCTTTTACTTCTATCTGGGTAACTTGGTGCTGTATTTCTTGCAAGAGTTTATATTAAATAACCTATCAGAATCAGTTGGCACGAATTCATGGATCTCCACAGGAGGTGGATAATCGTCCTTATCTCGAAGGCTCGGAATTCACGTATGCAGGTGAATGCTATATTTGTATATTCGTACGAATCTGTTTATTAGTTCATAAATTCCACAAAATGAGCAAATTCTCTTAATTTTGCACACGCGTATGTATAATTAACTACGCGTATGTATGTATAACTTAAACAGCCAACCACATTTTTTTATATTTTTCCTTTTTTTTTTCCAGACAAGCAGAAATGAAGGAGCGTTCACCGGACACAAGCATTCCTAACGTTGATAAATCATTTGAAGTTTCTGGGAGACATATAATTGACATAAAGCATTTTATCTCCGAATTACAAAACTTAAATAATCACAGTCCCATAGGTTGTACTTTGTCAGACATGGAAGTGGTATCTGAGAAAAAGATTGGATTATTAAGCGGAGTAAAAATGAAATGCAAAATGTGCAATTTTTCGAAAGTAATCTGGACAGAGGGAACTGGAAATCCAAGTATGAATGTAAATACGGCAGCAGTAACTGGCATAATGAACATTGGAGGAGGTTATACAAATATGGAAGAATTTTTTTCCATTCTCAACATTCCATCTATGTCGGTAAACATGTTTAAAAAAGAACATGGAACTTTGTCAAAAGCTTGGGAAGCTACTGCTGTAAAAGAAATGGAATCTGCTGCTGCAGAAGAGAAACGTATTGCAATTGAACGAGGAGAAATAGATGCTGAAGGCGTGCCATTACTAACAGTCATCGTAGACGGAAGCTGGGCAAAACGCTCTTATAAAACAAATTATGCATCTTTATCTGGCATCGTAAGTAGATTAATTCATACAAAATGCTTACTTAAAAGAGTAACTGCACTCTCTTAATTTCTTTCACTTTTTAATGTGCAAAATTATATTGCATCAAAAAGTTATTAGATATAATTCTTCTCACAATTGTGTTAACTAAATTTTTAATTTAATGATTTAATAATAATACTGTTATTTTTCTTATTTATACTCAATATAAAAATAATTAAGTTATTAATTAAACACTGATAATAATTTGGGCATAAATAGTCGAGCCAGTTACAGAAAATCTAAAAAATGCGCTTGTATGTTGTTTTTTCTCTTTATAAATGTAGTTTAAATTTTTTTTGTTGTTGTTGTTGAAACTGTTTTAATAAACCGTGAATCTAAAATATTTTTTCTTTCTTTTCCTCTCTAGGCTGCTATAGTTGGACTCCATACTAAAAAAGTTTTGTTCATGGGGGTAAGGAACAAATATTGTACCGTTTGTTCTAGGGCAGCAACAAAAGGTTTACAAGCTGGCGACCACCAATGCTTTAAAAACTGGGCAGGAAGTTCATCAGCTATGGAAGCAGACATTATAGCTGAGGGCTTTTCTAAAAGTGTAGAAATGCACGGCGTAAAATATGCCAGGTTTGTGGGGGACGGGGATAGTAACGTGTATAAAAAAATATTAGATACAAGGCCATATACAAATTTAACCGTGGAAAAAATAGAGTGCCGCAACCATTTATTGCGTAATTTATGCAACAGGTTGAAAGATGTTGCCAGGGACAGCAAAGCTGGTCCCATTACCCTAAGGAAAATAATCGGGTCTCAAATATTGAGAATAAGAACAGATGTAGTGATGGCTATTAAATATCGCAAGGAAGAGGACAAAACTGAAAAGGAAAAGATTATGTCTTTACGACAAGATTTGTTAAATATACTGTATCACGTGTTTGGAAGTCACGAAAATTGCGCTAGCTATATTCGCCACAAAAATTCAGAAAAAAATCATGTCCCTGCACTAAAATCCAGCGGTTTGCTTCACAGATTGCTGGATATCATGAATTCTTTTTCAGACCATACCCGAAGCCTCATACAAAATATAAATAATAATAGCGTTGAAGAATTCAACAGCATTGTGTGCAAATTTATAGGGGGCAAACGCATCAATTACTGCCTAAAAGGGTCATACCAAGCTCGATGCAATGCTGCTGTAGTGGCCCATAATACAAAATTCCCCTTTTCCAGACTTCATAAAACCATGTTCCACTGTAGTCCTGGGGGAATAAGTAAACGATCCGAAGAAAGAAAAGCTCTACGCAGAGAATCCAGGAAAAAAAATTATTTGCGTCGACGACTTTTCCCTACTTCATCTGACACCGCATCGTATGGTTTGAATGCGGAAAAGCCAGATATTGATGCCGACTTATTCTACAGAAAAAAAGAAGATTTTCTGAGAAGTTTAAAAGTTACCCCAGAAGAGGCCCATGAAATTCATAATAGCACTACAATACAGGGTTTATCTCATTTATGGGTTGAAGAAAGACGGAAACGCCTTACTGCCTCAAATTTCGGTATTGTTTGCAATAAGTTGCCACATACAAAATGTGACAACATTGTTAAACAAATTTTGTACAACAATATTGAGACAAAATCAATGCAGTATGGAAAACGCCATGAAAAAGATGCCATAGCTGAATTAACAAGCATGGGATTCAACATAAAGCCTAGCGGATTGCATATTGATAAAGATATGCCATTCCTAGCTGCTACACCCGATGGCCTCATTGATGATGATGGCATTATAGAAATAAAATGTCCATCATCATGCAGTGATCTGACGCCAGAAGAGAGTATTTTTCAAAGAAAAGTCACCTTTTGGTCCGTGGACAAAAAGGAAAACATTATTACAGATGTAAATAAGAAACATAAATATTTCTACCAAATTCAA
Source organism: Cheiracanthium punctorium (assembly GCA_038373885.1). Lineage (NCBI taxonomy): Eukaryota > Metazoa > Arthropoda > Arachnida > Araneae > Cheiracanthiidae > Cheiracanthium > Cheiracanthium punctorium. The sequence goes on from JAWZYV010015229.1 coordinate 50,637, forward strand.
GGTCAGCTTCACATAACACAGAAAAACTACTGTTTATTTGTCCTTTGGACACCCCGTGGATTGAAAATTGAAAAAATTTCTAAGGACGATAATTTTTGGTCAACAAAAATGGTAGATAAACTTACAAAATTTTATTTTGATTGCTTACTACCAGAGATTATCGATCCCAGATTTTCCCGTTCCATGCCCATCAGAAACCCCGAGTACATACTTGAAGCAATAAGCAAAACAAATAAATAATGCATACTTGCCAACTTTTTACTATTTTACGCAGAACAATTTTCTTTTTTAATAACATTACTTTTTGCCTTTTCCCTCTTACGAGGTTCTAAGCTCAAGATAACCCCCTCTTCCTCTACCCACCTCGAAAAAAGAAGTCGAGATTTGCGTTTATTGTAGGGTTTTGTTATGGGGTCTGGTTGTGCTTAGGTTTATAATTAAACCTTTAAAAAGGTGCACAATGTAAATATATATTTAATTTTAAATAATTTTAGAAAACAGAAACTGTCAAGCAAAAGTATTATATATCTTATTACCATTATTGTCATATATTAAGAATGAAACAAAATAAAGGAAAGTAATAAATACTTCATTTATTTTAGCTTCTGTATCTCCTAAAAAATGTGAATATTCAGTGAAATTCTGAGTGCAACCTGTTATTATTATTGTAATTTGATACTGTAAATAATATAATTGTAAAATAATATAATTGTAACTCTTCAATCCTACGAAAGTGTAGTATTTTTTTTTGTTGTTGTTTATTATTAAAATGTATTTGTATGTATGTATTTATTTACCTTTTCACATAGATATGTTCGACTATTTGTTTGGTTACAGCTAAAAGTGGTAAATTCTTTCTTCATTTTTTTTTCCAATGAAAAAAAAATATTACAAAATAACTATAAATTGAATACTTATTCCAAAGGACATATAAAGTGATTTCAAAGTTTTTAATTTCACTAACTACATGTGTGAATAGTGGTGAAATGAGTCTTTGTGACACAATATTGAAAATAAACACCAATCTTGAAAATTAACACCATGTTTGATTTTCAAGATTATTTTTTGTATGATGTTTTATTTTTAAATTAACGAAATAAACTATGTGTCTATTTTAGATGGTGTTGATTTCTTTATCTCTTTTAAAATAACTTATCTTGTGTTTAAAACTGTACCATTTATTTCTAATTCATTTTAATATCTTTATTGGTGACAACAACGCAGTCGCAAAAATTGAAAATTTTAAAGTAGAAATATTATTTTTAAAAAATATGCTATATAACTCTTTTATTATAGTATTATGTGTGTGCCATGTTTGAAGACAGCGTTTCTATATGCCATCACAGTAGAGGAAAAATGTTACCTGTGTAAATAATTTATTTTCAGCAGCGAGAAGTTTATTGGGGGTGCTGAAAAAAAGAAAGGGAAAAAAAGTAGGCTTTTACCAGTGGCAAATAGTGCTTTAAATTTGTCGTATTATTTTCTTATAAGAAAACTATTTTCTGTATCAACATTTACCTAATTTTTGCCTTCAATTTGATTTTAGCAAAATAATTCTTACATTCAAAATTAAGATTTCTTAAAATTGAGGTAAAAATTTTAGAAATGCATTAAACTCTTCTTTTTATGGAATGTTATGCAATTTAAATACGGCCTTTCTATAGTATAGGGCAAGAGAAAGAGATACCCATTAAAATATTTGCTGTTTACCCGAAAGAGTAATTATCAAAATTCCATTTCTAGTAACTAAAATTAAGAAAAAAAAATATTTAATTGTAAGGGAAATATGCGATTTTTATACTATTTTAAAATATTTGGTAACTTTTCCTGTATTCTAGAAAGGCAAATAATTTGGCAATCGGAAAATGTTCCTAATTCGCTTTTCTTTTCACATTCTGTCGACTAGCTATCAGTCTGATTCCTAGAAGCCTCCTTAGGACCGTGTTAGCAAGGCAAAAAACTGTCTTGGGGTACTAAGCAGAGTTTGGTCATCACGGTACACTTTGTATTCAGTAAAACTGTGTTAAACTACAAAATAATAATTTGAAGGAGATTTTTCAATTAATTATTCAATTTCATGCGGGTTTTTTTCTTTTTAAAATAATATTATTAGGAAACGTATAATTGTTACTTGTATTTGATGTATGAGAAGTTTGAATGCACAGATAGAACATGAAAGTATTACTAGCAAGTAAAAAGAAAAATCAAGTTTGACTATTTCATGGTTGTGCTTTTTTTATATGCGATGATGCCAATGATGAATTTCCGAACAATAAAACGAAAATAATATAGAAAGAAACCCTACTACTGCTACAAAAATAAAGAAAAGGTGTGTTTTTTTTTTTTTTTGTGTGTGTGTGGGGGGGGGGGGAGGCAACTGATATTTTCTCCTCTTTATAGAAGTATAGATATCCTGAATTTACTTTAAGAAATTTAAATACATATTCAAGAGAATATCTAATTATTTATATTGCTAAATGATTTAGGTTAGGTTTCAGAAAATGATGGCGAAAAGAAACAAGACAATACCGAGAAGAAGTTAAAATTTAATGTAACATTTAAGAATGTTAAATATCTTACATGCATATATTGGCAACCTCCGGCACGCGGGCCGGATGTGGTCCGCCTTGGCTTTTGATCTTGCTCGCGTGAGCAAATCAAAACCTTATATAAACCACTCAAATCCTAATTATATGCCTCGCGACTTTGCTAATAACCCGTAACTTTTTAAAAGATTGCATTGTTTCATATCAGGTATGGGCAAACTCAGGAAATGCATAATTCCTCCATTTTCAATTCTGAAAATTGATTTAGGTATATATACATACTGAAATTAATCACTTCTATTAAAAAATTAATAATTCAAATTTAAATCATCAATTCTTTATCATGAATTATCATCTAGAAATTTTCAATGAAAAAGTATTTGACATTATCACTTTCATTTTGAGAATTTTATTTATTAATAATTAATAATTTATATTTTCGTATTTTATAAAAAATAATCACGTTGTGAATAACATGAATGTATTATCTACTTGGATACCTATACAGTTTATTTCTTTATTTTTTTTGTTTGATATCATCGCACTTAGAGCCTTTGATTGCCAAGAAAAGGAAAAACACACAGTCGGACCTCTATTCAGCAACGCTAAATACAGGGAAAAAATTCGCTATATGAAAAGTTCGTTAATGCATACAACTATATCTTTTTTGTATTTCAGATGATTCTGCAAATTATTATTTTAAAGTGCTAGACACTGTTAGCAAATGTGATGAGCAAATTCTATACTATTAAACAGACCTTGTGTTTGAGAGATTCCGTAAAATTACAGTTATTGTATGGTACAGCTGCGGGGGGGAAAAAAGGCCCACTTACTCTCTATTTCGCCGTCGTTCGTCGTACAGCAAAGTCATATATGCCATTCATTTTGAAATAACGCATACTTTAATTTACTATTAATTTAATTTGCATAAGGGACCGATCTTCCTATTTAATTCTGCATCAACTTCGTTTTTCTCAATGGCAACACTGTATTTTGACTTTATTAAACGAAAGAAAGCCTTCAAATTACCCTAAATATAAATTTTCACCAATTTTCTACGATAATTTCAGGAGATATTGCGGATTAATTTTTGCGCGTTTTTAAGGGACTTTCTGCAAATTGAAAAACGCTATTTGTAGGTTCCGAACTTTTCGCCTTTCATTCATTTCGCTCGCGAGAGTTAAAAGAAATTAATATTATTTTCAAGGAAAATATTGTTTCCATCTCTCTTAAAGTTTTTTGTACTGAGAATATCAAGGGTAGAATTAGAATATTTAGTCAGTGGTCCAAATGACATGTGAGTTCATATCTTCCTTGGTCCGTACACATGATTTAAAGGGAAAATGCAAAACGACTGCTCACGATTTTGAAAATCTTTCTAATTTTGAAATTGTTATTGAGTATTTCCCTTGATGGTTCTCTAAGACAGGTGAAATGTTGGCAGGAGTGAGAGGCTGCTCTCTGCTCTTCTGACTACAAGCATGAATGTTGCTCAGCTACGGTCGAACTAGAAGAATGGTTTCATGATTGAAAATTTATTTCTTTGAATTTCATGTAAAAAACGTAATTACTTTTTTGCTGACCAAATATTATCACTGTGCTTGTTATTTCACATTCTTCATTTAATATTATCGTCTGCAATGTGCAATAGTCTTATAAGACTTTTGGCGGTATTTTGTCAGAAAAATGTGATTTTGGAGGTTTTTTGAATGTTAGATAATATATGGGGAAGTCCAAAGACCTGTTTCCAATATTAAAAAAGGTCAAATTCATGCCTGGAATGTTGAAGATGTTAGATTTTTCAGAAATAGGACGTTGTATTAGAAGACATACATCTACTCCATCTGGACAATATTTTATTTAGGGGGATATGGTAGCGTATGAAACAATACACGCTTTATAGAATCACCATCAAATTGTATAAACGTCCAATTTATTTGCTTCAAAATTTGATCTTTTTTAATACCGCTATCTTTTACTGTGTTTTTGCACAAAAGAAATTTAATTTACGTTTATTTTAAGCAATTTTCAAAAAATGTCTCTTAATAAATTTATATATGGCCCCTTAACTCATGAAAATAACCCATTTTATTTAATATAAATTAAACTACTGAACGTAAAAATTTGAAATTTTGCACAGCCATGATATTACTTTCTGCATCTATTTCCCTCGAAATTTGGCTAGGTCGCTATTCATAATTTTTTTAATATTAATTTAATAATTCATATTAATATTTTATTAAAAATCATAATAATAGTGAATTATGTTTGGGTCGTTTAGTTCTAACAGTACGAATAAAAATCAGCTTCTTATTATCGATATTATATGAGATATGAATTAAATTATAAAAAAATATTTTAACATATGGGGAGGGGGATTTTGCAAGCTCATAACTCACCCATTTTTAGTTCAAATTTATCGAAAATTGGTATCCGGGGTTAAAATGAGCTAAATTTTTGAAATATGAAGGGAAATCTAGGGGTTGCTATTGAGAAAAAAAGGTTGGTGCGAATTTTAAAATGTACATGACCCTTTATGCAATTTTTACGCATAGCAAATTAAAGTGTACTTCAATCGTAAACGATTGGTATCTGTAACTTTGCTGTACGACAAACGATGGCCGAAAAAAATACAAGTGAGCCTTTTTTTTCCGCAGCTGTACATATGTAAGACGTTCAGGTGGCAGTCAGTGATCATTCTGCTAAGCATAACTTGCTGGCTTTGGTATAATTTTCTTTTGTTTACATTTTCCGTTTGTTGCTAAGTCTCATCCAACCGGGTTCTATCATAGTATCTGGCTGAGAAGAGAGTGAAATTTCAGCTGGTATTTTTTTCTAGTGACTGCTTTTCACAAATTCTCAAACTTGTCCCTCCCGGGTATACTTCATCACCGTGCCCGTAGAGAGGTTTATTTCGAGACAAAGATTCGGTACCACCAGGCTCGGACAGGCTCCTTTGGGGGCCCCCGGTTGGAGATTAAAAAGGGTTCCCTTGCTGTTAAATTTAGAGAAAACAGAAAATTTGTGAATATATAATACTAGAAAATTAGGCTTCAATGCCTAAAAACCACATTTAACTATTTTAAAGCTCTTGGGGGTCACTGACTCGTCGGGAGCCCCCTCGAGCCGTGTTGTCCTCCGTTGCGCCACTGTGTAAGATTTCTCGGAAATAAATAATCAAATTACCCTTTGATATTGCTATGATGCATGTCAAATTACTCTAATAATAAAGTAGTGTTCCCATTTTGGGGAGGCCTCTCCGGATGCCCCTTGGAACGGAGGCCCTCGGCAATCGCCGACCATCCGACCTGGCCGGGCCTGGCTGCTACACACAGTTTCTTTGGCTTTGATTCAGACGTCCATTCACGAAGACAGCCAAAATGGGGGGGGGGGTGAGGGATAGAATACTTTCCCTGCAAACGAGGAAGTTCCCCCCTTTTTTTTTCTTCACAGAATCGTTTGTTTGTGTTTGTTTTTCCCCCGCTGTTGCCCGTTGCTCTTCAAGGCCATGAGTGAAACACACCTTCTTCCTCACATGTATATTTTGGTGCGCCACGTACAAGGACGTGCCAACGTCGTGGAAAGTGGGGAGGGGGCGAACGATTTTTTCCGACATTGGGAGGGGGGAGGCAGTCATTTCACCAGCCCCTCATACCCCCCCCCCTTCCACCAACAAATGTTTTTAAAAGATGTCAACCTTAGTACCAGGAAAATTTTTGTTTGTACTTCTATAGCTCAATTACAATAACCATTTTCTGCAGGGACGGGGCAGCTATTTTGCCCCCCCCCTCCAATTTTTAATTTCCCCAATTTCGCCTTAATTTAATTAAGCCAATTTCGCCCCAATTTAATTAAGCCAATTTCGCCCACCTCCCTTCCGTTTGAGCTAGTAAAATTTTCGTTGATGCCTCATTAGTTTGTTTAAATAACCGTTTTCTTGAGGGGAAGGGCAGGAAAAATTGCTTCCCCCCATCCTGAAGAAGAAAACTATTGTAAGCAAATTATAGAGGGGGTGGGGCGAATATTGAGGGGGCTAAAATACACAGGGGGCGAATTATATAGTTCGCCCCTTCTACTCATTTACCGAGGGGGCGATAAACCCCCCTGCCCCCCCCCTGTTGGCACGTGCCTGTCCACGTCCAAGCAGTTCTAGCATGGATCTGTCACCATAAATCTCTAATCTACGGTCAAAAAAAGCGGATGTCTCTATTTTGCAGTTTATCGTTTACACTGGCGAAGCGTCGACTTGCAAAAATTACCGGGGTGGGAGCTCTAATGAGTCATTTGGGATGGGGAGAGTTAAAATATATTTATCATTAGTTTTCAAGGAATCGCGAATTTTTTTATCACGTTTTTCGTGATAATCCTTATATTAAAAAATTCCTTTTATAGTTTAGAAAATATGTATAAACGCGCTTGCGCGTGCGTTTCAAGAATCCTTTTTTAATTTCAAAATAAATACCGTGTTTACTCGCGTAATAGTAGCCCTTGCATAACATTTTTAACAGCATCCGTATTTTGAAGCACAAAAAATCATCAAAATATTTTCCCGGCATAAAAACCGCAGTCACGTATTTTATCTTCATTCAGGGGCGCACGCAGGATTTTCTCTTGGAGGGGGTTTTACCAGAGCATGACTAAGGCATTCAGGTGCCCTAAACCTAGAACATTTGGGGGCCCTGTACGGACATACCTTGATTGACAGATATAATAACAGGGGGCTAATATTTGTTCGCAGTAGTACAAACCCCTCTTCAAAAATTTTTAATGCACAGAAGTTATTCTGCAAGTGACGTCACGTCGATGGAAGTTCCGTAATGAATGCTTTGGACCTTATAACATGACGCCTATTCTATCCCTAAATACGACGTACGTAAACACTTTTGCAAGGCGGCATGTTTTTTAAAAGTGCAACTGTGTATTTGTTGCCTATCAGGGTTGGACGGTATTTACCGTCTGATGGTATTTACCGGTTTTTACTATGGTTTTTACCGTCTTTGGAAAAAACATGTTTTTACCAGGGTTTTTACAACCTTTGAGGTAAAAACTTATTCGTTTGACAATTTTGTCACTTTTTTGAAGATTTACCTCTCCTCAGATGATTTGTCTCACTTTTTTGAAGATTTACCATTGGCTACCTCAAATAGTACGCCAATGACTGAGAGGTTCTGCTCTCGAAACTGGGATGCCTGGGAAGATGCCAGGTTCACTATCCCGGTCTTGCTTGTTGATCTAGGCTGTTCGGAGTTTTCCGTTTTTTCTTTTTTCTTTTTTTTTTCAAAAAACTGTGCATAAATACTGGCTAGGATCCCTTAGAAATAGGAAGGTATTCCCCTATAGGACTAGGACCCTAGTGCAGTTTAATTGGACTTAATCCACAAGCAAAACAATGAAGATTTATCTGCCATTTTTTTCATTTTCTCAGGGATAAAAACAGGCATGAAAATCTTCCGCTTTTCGGCGGATTTCCGCTTTTTTTGTTTTTTTTTTTGGAAGACCTCCGCTTTCCGAAAATGTTTTAAAACCTTTCCGCTTTTTTCAAAAAAAAAAAAAAAAAAAAAAAAAACAGTGATTACCGAACCTAAAGCAAAACAAAGCGGACATAGCAGAGTAACAAGAGGACGATAATGCGCGCCTGGGATGTACGTTTTCACTGCATCTCGCACTGCGCCTAGACTAAAGTCAGCTAGAGTGCAATGTTACTGATTTCCTGAGTTGGTAAATTCAAAACTTAGTTCAGAGGGGCAAATTCTTATTTTAGATTCTCGATGTTTCGAAAGGCATCTGATACATAATAATGTACTTGGCGAACTACTACACAACAATAATTATCTATCGAGACCTTTCGCCACTGGAAAACCGTTGTCGGTGAGCTATTGTTACTCCCGACGTGCTTTTGTTGCTGTTTTGCGCACTTGAATCTATAAATTTTTTTCACGGACACGTACCAGCTTAACTGACACTTCTGTTGTGGATTATTGAGAAAATGGCAGATGTTATCGAATATATTAGACAATGTGGATTGAAAACGAAATGTTTGTGGTCATTTTCGGATCCAAAAATTTGCTTGGTTTTGGAAAAATCGTCGGCCGAACGAGAACTTCCAGACATTTTATGAATGCTAAACTAGAATTTTTGTTTAAATAAAGCAAACTGACGGTCTACACGACAAATAAAACTTGTATAAAAGTGCAGCTTTTAGTAATGGTATTTAAAATATAAATCTTGTCGTATTCCTTTAGGTCTTCAACATGCAAAGGAAGTAAAATAATTTATGGTAGTTTAAATATACTTTTCTTAAATAAATAAATTATTAATAATAATTCCAATAAATAAATACTTCGATATTTATAGCTATTAAAACGTACACGTCTTAATTTTATGCTGAATAAAAGAATAATGCTTTTTTAAAATGTGAGTTAATGTTAAGAAATCCGTAAGAAAAAGAAAACCAAAATATTCAGGTTTTTTTTTTTTTTTTTTTTGCATTTTCTTTTTTAAACAGTTACGCGGATTTTACTAAAAATATGTACCGTAACTTTCTGAAAAGTTAACTAATGGTAAGACCACGGACGGATTAAAGGGATTGAGGGGGGGGGGAGGGGGCGATTACTCCTCCGCTACAGGATAAAGAAATTCTATTTTACTTCCATAAACTAGACAAATTTGAACTAACCGACCATAAAATTGCATTAATCCGTCCTTAGGCAAGACGTATCGCCTCCTTAAATAAATAAAAATATTACTTTTATTAATCATTTATGAAAATGTACATAACCAAGCAAAAAAAAAAAAAAAAAAAAGAAAAGAAAAGATCATTACTAATTTTCATGGGTCAATCCACATAATACTTAATTTTAAACAACATTCAATTGATACTCTCTCTGGGTTGAAAGTTAACGAAATATGAAATTTAAAAATGCTCTTTATTAAAAATTCGCGTTCGCAATTGGAAAAAAAAGAAAGTAATTGAGGCGACTAGGCGACACAAGTCATGTTTTAACGTCTCAGCAGAATTCGCTCTCTTGCTTTATTAGCCAGCTCGCCGAGTGAAGACCAAACAATAACAACCTTCTCGATGTTGACGCGGCGTCGGTACCTCGGTTTGTGAAGGCCTGTTTTCCCACGTATTACATAAATTATTTTTTTTAAGCACATTCAAAATTTGGTTCTGCATATCGGACGGAAATATTTCTAAAATGGTTTCACGAAGCTTGTCCGCACCTGTAACTACGTCGATGCTTTAAATGACATAATGGGGGGAAAAAAAATTCAAATGCTCCCTGCATGCCGACGTGCCGTCACTTCAAGTGCATCTATGTGCTTTATTTTCTACAGAAATAAATTTGTTAGCATCGGCTTCACTGGAGCTTGCGCGCTAACTACAGATCAAAAAGCAAGATCAATATACTAAATTTTTTTGCAAAAGAAATTTATTTCAGCCAGATAGTCCGTGTCCTGGAAAAAAATCCCTTTTTGACATGCATAGTCCGCGGACTATACTAGCGAAATTATGGTAACTAACTATCCCCGATCTCCGGGTTCCATATTTGCCAACTGAACTTCAATCTATTTGCAGCCTTTTGGTAAATGAATAATTTTAAAAACAAGATGTAAAACAGAGTTTTTAATACTCTATTGTTAAATTAAAATTTAAGGCATTTTAGTAACTCAACAGAAAAGTATTATTTTCCCAGGGATGTGCCAGCTGCTCCAATTGCTCCAAATTGTTCCAAATCAATGATGATGCTCCAATCTGCTACAAAAAGATCATTTTGGGACATTTTTGCTCCAAATTCACCAAAAGTGTAATTTGAAATTTTTCCATGTGCTAAAAACGCTCTTAATCTCCCAAATTTGTATAAAAAATTTCATAGCACATTCTAAGCATTCTAATTTCAATCTTTTATCCGCCAATCTTAAAAGCAGAATTTTTTCCTTTGACATTCCTTTGTAATCTCTAATACTTGAAGAATAAAAATTGGCCCGTATTTTAAATTTAATAATTTTAAGTTGATGAAATTTTTAATTTTTTTAAGCTACTGGCAGTAGTTATAAGGTTTAGTAAATATTAGGGTTTTTTTATTATTTAAAATAGAAATTTAGTATAACACTGTATAAAATAACTTAACTTTTTAATAATTATTTTTTGAAACTTCTGACACACCTTTGTAGAAATAAAATTTGAAATTTTATAAGCAATGTCAAATTGGATGAAAAATCTTTTGTTTGCGAGACTTTAGATTCACCACTTCTAACTAAAACTGGTCATATCAGGGAATTTTTAATTTAAATTGGGGGAGGGAAAAAAAGATAGTGTAGATGTGAATATGATGTATTTTTATGAAAGAATTGTCAGTGCATGTCTAGTTTTTGTTGCTAAGTGTTTTAAGAACCTCCCTAATTTTCATTTTTCAGATTAGCATTCTTAAATGACTTCTCCCTTCCCTTGAAAAGTAAATTTTGTGTTTCAAAATTGCCATTCTTGTGCTCCATAAGTGACTTTTTTGTGTTCCAAATTGCTCCAGAAATCTGTTTTTCTTGCTCCCAACTTTAATTTCTACTGGCACATGCCTTTTTTCCCCCATAATATGTTTATTGATTTCTGAAACATTTTCACTTCAATTTTAAAATCAGGAAAATCGCTATTTCGTTTTATTCTCATGTGCAGGTTTTTCTTTGGTAATTATTTTTACAGTTAATTTTAAAAAGCATAATCTTGTGAGTTGGTATTTTGCAGCTAATATAGGAAGGAGCAGAACATATGTCCCTGTCATAAGTTCCACTTCTGTGTGCTGATGTGCTGCAAGACTGCTCAGATTCTAAAATTTTACCTGAGAAAATATTTAGACATTTATTAAAGAATTATTCTTTTTCCAATAAAACAAGAAAACTTCACTTTTATTCTATCATTTGAATGCTTATTTTAGAAAATGCCAATGCCATATGTATAATTTTTCATTCCATTTCTGATCAAAATTTAAAAAAAAAAAAAAAAAAAAAAAAAAAAAGATAGGTCTTAAAATATTTTTTTTTTTTTTTTGAGAATCAATTTTTTATTTTATTTTCATATCAAAAGAAT
>JAWZYV010015230.1:0-114161 GCA_038373885.1 Cheiracanthium punctorium
TTGCACACATTTTCTTGGAACCACAAGTGTCCGGCTTTCGGAGGTTCCACTGTACGATCCAGTCCCGGACTGATTCCTTCAGGGGACCTTACTGGGGAATTTTGGGGGCCCCTTATGTCGAGGGTCCTACAGAAATCGCCGACCAACCGAACGCCAGTAAAGTTCAATATTATACAAAGAAAAGAAAGTGGGCTTATAATTCCACTGGAATATGCGTTTTAAACAGGTCTGATTTATAAAAATTTAAATTAAATAATAATAATAATAATGAAAAAATAAGAGAAAAAGTGTGCATTATTACTCACGATTTTTATTTCGATAACTAGCGACAAACTCAGGCTGCGCACGGTTGTAATTTAGAAAAAAAAAAAAATCTGATGTGTGCAACACATGACTTCCTTGCACGTCTATTAAATCAAAAATGTTTTCTACGCACTTCCTCTAAGCTTATTTGTTTGAAAGAGATAAAATATCAATCAATAAAATATCACTTAATCAATTTGAAAGAGATAAAATAGGTTTAGAAAGAGATAAAATAGGTAAGGTTTAGCGATTTCTAGCCAAATATTTCGATATCGCCAAACTGAGTTCAATTTGAAAGATTTCCTTCTGACTCTTTATTTGGCGATATTTCGCCAAAAGCCGACAAACTTGAGATAGTTTGCGAGATTTTGGGGATAGCCAAAGTAATCATTGACCACAGACTTTCAATGAATTGAATGCATCCATACACCTTAATATATTTAGAGTCATTTGGCTCACCCTGTAAATAAATTCCCAGTCGATTGCTGTCAAAAAAGATATTGAAAACAGTTAGATATTACAATAGTTCTAAATACAAAAGTTGAAAATTCTACGGGTTAAAGTTTTAGAGTTATACAAAATACGAAATAATTTTTGGCGCCAAATTTAGCGAAATATTGGCGAAACTCGTCATTGTCGACGACATTTGTCGAGATTTTAAGCATGGACCAACAATGACAGATTATCGCCAAATTTGGCGATATTTCGCCAAAACTCGCCAATAATGATGACAAATGGCGATACTTTGGGCATGGACCAAATGACTGACTATCGCCAAATTTGGCGACATTTCGGCAAAACTCGCCAAGGTCGACGACAGACGGCGAGATTTTGGGCATGTACCAAACAATGACTGTCTACAATTGTATTATATTGAAGATGTCCATAGACATTAAAGTACTGAAATTCTTTTCGGTGGTCCTGTAAATAAACTCTCCAGTAGATTGGAACCAAAAATCGAGATGCACAACTAGATGTTACAACAATCTTAAATATGAAATTTCATAATGGTTTTTGAGATTTGAGAGTTAAATATGCACACACGTACACCAAAAGTCGCCAAGCTTGGCGAATTTTGGCATAGTTCTTGAGGGAGGCACGTAACCGTGGTCGGACCATTACCTAACTTATGTGGTAGGACGGTATTGTGCTTGAAATGGATGAATGCCCCTAAAATTGCCATTGACCGTAATGTATTGGAAATCTTTTGAGTGTTCCTGTAGCAGAACTGTATATGATAAAGACACTTTTTTGATTGAGAAATTCATTTTCTAACTCTTTACAGCATATATCACTTCTGAGTCGTTTGAAATAGCCCAATATCTCTAAAAAACGCTTTGATGTATTTCGGCCCATAGAGCGTAATGTATTTCGAATCTTTTAGGCGGTTCTGTAGATAAACTATCCAGTCGAATGGAACCGAAAAGGGAGGTGCACAACTAGATGTTACAACAATCCTAAATATAAAGTTTCAACATTCTACACCTCATAGTTTTTGAGATATGCGAGTTTAATGAATTTCGGCCCATTGAGCGTAATGTATTTCGAATGTTTTGTTCGGTCCTGTAGATAAACTATCCAGTCGAATGGAACCAAAAGGGGAGGTGCACAACTAGATGTGACAACTATCCAAAATTAGAAGTTTCGACATTCTACGCCTAATAGTTTTTGAGTTAGGCGAGTTTAATGAATTTCGGCCCATAGAGCATAATGTATTTCGAATCTTTTGGGCGGTCCTGTACATAAACTATCCATTCGATTGCGATCAAAAAGGGAGGTGCACAACTAGATCATAGAACAATCCTAAATATTAAATCTCAACATTCTACGACCCATAGTTTTTGAGATATGCGAGTTACATACATACGTACGTACGTACAGACGGCATGGAAAAACTGACCACAATAGACTCGCCGCTGGTCAAAATGAGTTGCAGACGCTTTTATAGGATCGTGCATGCTAGCCTACGATGAGATGCATCGAAAAAATTCTTAAAATTAAAATGTGAAGTTACACTGCCTTTGGTTATAGAATTTCTTTATAAACAATGTATGCAGATGACTTTCCGTTACACAATACGAAGAAATTTTGTTTGGAAGTGATGCGCGATAGGTCTATGTATGGGAAAAGCCCTCAACGCTCAGGTCTAAGCCCCGCTCATTTATTTTGAAAAGTAGAATTGTTTTGCCCTTTGGTTGAGGGTAAAATGATCCTTTGGATAATTTTTCAAACTTCTTTCTTGTTATGACTCAATGTGCTCTTAAAATATTGCAATACAGTAGAGTCTCGCTTGTCCGATATTCCGTATTATCCAACGTGATGGCGAGATTTAGTCTTGTTAACGGTGTAGTTCGAAAAAATCATTTGATGTTATTACACAAATACAAACAAACTAATCAGGTCATGCGTTTCGAAATTTTTTGAATGTCTCTTTGCAAACTGTACTATACACCGCAATAAATGATACAACTGTATCAGCTCCAGAAAAATTTTTTAAAAATTGAAAATTTAGAAAGATATGTGACTCTGATAATTTTTGCTATACAGTTCCATGTTGAAGAATATTTTGCGAAAGTTCTGTAAAAAGTTTCATTTATTAAGGTGGGTAGTAGACCTCAGAAAAAATAATCCTGAATGTTTTCGAGCCCCTGGCCCAGTTACTTTATTTTAATTTGTGTACCTAGACCGTGAGGGAGATTTTGCTTTTTCGAACTGAGATATATTCCAAGCTAACCGAAATCGGATAAGTTACGAAAGAGTTTTGACCATGGCGTAATTTTTGCGTCAGAGATTATTGACTTTAATTGATATTTAAAGCGATTTATTGAAGTCGTGAAAAAAAAAGTCCTCCTCTCTAATGTTATTTCGCTCGTTACAAATTTTTTTCTTGTAAACGTATTAAACTTACAAACCACCATAGGCGTAGAGTTATATGGGCCCGTGGGGCTCGAGCCCCCCCAATAAATTGTGAATAGGGGCTGAGCCCACCCAATAATTTATCACTCAATACAGAAAACTAATTTATACTAACATAAAAAAAAAGTTTTTCACGCCATTTACAAACGTTCAAAAAAACTTTTACTTGTACTTTTAAGAATTTTCTTCTTTTGATTTTAATCATGATTTAGTATTCATTGTGACGCCACGTAATACACAATGTTACTAAAAGCTACCCTCGCCAGGCTCTGGTTCATTAAAATCAGTTTATGCAATGTAAAGTATGAAATGAAGAAAAGTTCAGATGTGTCTAAAATGCACTATCTCATCGAAAATGTTATTTTTTCCTCCTTTGGATTTTTTACTTTGCTTCTATTTTTAACTTATAACATGGTAGAAAAATACTAACATGGATACTTACTTTACATAGGTGTAAATTCTATAGACCCATAGAGCTCGAGTGCCTCCAATAATTTACACTTATATATAGTAGATCATAGCTGCCAACTACTACAGAATAGAATTAACCACTTTTTGTAAACAGTATATTTTTTTTGAGTAAGTTGTATGTACGTGAATCAGTGGCATAGCCAGATATTTATCATGGGGGGGAGGGATTACGACTTCTGCAACTCACATATATGTATACGGGTGTATGATAAGGGAGTGAAGAATATACATTTTGTATGGCAAAAAATTCCTCATGGGGGGTATGACCCCCCCCTAAACCCCCTCCCACCTTGGCTACGCCACTGACGTGAATATATGTGATTGTGGGGCCCGCCCCCCCCCCAATAATTTTGAAAACTTTACGCTTATGCAAACCACATTTACGCTTTGTTGTTTACCTACCACAAGGACGAAATAAATGCACTCTTGTTGGATAACTGTTTCTGAATTAAGTGTTTAATCGTTTTTTACTATGGTAAATAAAAAAATATGTTTCGCGGACTGAGGTTAAAAAATGATTAAATCACTTTTTATTTTCCGAACATGTACCCTGTAAGGAAAGTATTGTAATCATGAAAAAATTCGAATTCGAGATTTTGGTGTATTGACACGTTTTGAGGTCTTCTGAATTCATTTATGCTATTTTTACGAGATGTATGTATGTATGTGTGTGTGTGTGTGTGTATGTGTGTTTGTATTGTGTATGTGAGTGAACACGATAGCTCCTAAACGGGGCATTCGATTGAGCTCAAATTGGGTAGATATGTTGTAAACCACCGTCGCAAGACCGGTATTGATTTTGGTGTGTATAGGACTTATAGTTTTTCTACAGGGCTACGGCAAAGATTTCTTTTACATTATGGCCTATGGAGGAAAATTTTGGAAAGTGCGCTAGCGTTTAAACGGTACATTCGATCGAGCTTCAATTTGGTATATATGTTTGAATTATTCATCGATTAAAATTGATTTAAATGCTTGGTCATGATCTTAATCGTAAGTGTTCGGAAAGTCGAGTGGAGTCACTCCAGATTTTTTATTTTGTCTACTCCTGCGAGTCCAAGTGAGACAACAGTTAATAGTGTATGGCCGTTACTTTATTTTCATGCATCCTAGAACTAGGGATGCACCGAATACCATATTTTACCGAATACCGAATACTTGGTTAAAATTTATTAAACTTATTTAATCGTTATTAAACTTTGATTGCAATGATTCATTGGATTAGTTTGTTCTTAAACAATATTTCATAGGGTGTAAAACTCCATAAATTAAAATGCTGCAAAATTGAATATCCAAGTACTTCCTTTATATATTATTAATAACTTTTTTAAATATTGGTGAAATGCTGGTTATTCTTTTTCCTGCAAATTTTATTTAAAAAAATTAGCAGTTAATTGACTTTAAATATTTATGAACACTTAATGTTATGAGGTTTTTTTTCCCTGGTTACTGTTTTAAATTTAAATGAGTTAGTAATAAATAGCAAGGTTAATGTAATGTGTCATAAGATTTAAGAAAAATTGAAAAGCAACAAAATTTAAATTTAGCATCTGAGTGTTTTCTCTTACATTAAAACTAATTTTATTGTGACTGTGGCAACGTTACGCTAGGGCGATCTGCCAAGGATGGGGTGGTGCCTTGGTAGGTGGACTTTCTAAGGGTTTCTAACGCGTATTCACATGTGATATTAGTAAGTCACAACTCGAATTAATTTAGTACTATGGTATTATACTATATCTTTCATTCATGATATAAAAAATATGTATTTATTTACCAATGGGTGAATACTTAAATTTGTTTACTATTCGGTTGCCGAATATTTAAGTATTCGGTTTGTCTGCCGAATAGGCAGTATACCGAATACCACCCGAATATTCGGTGCATCCCTACCTAGAACCGTAAGCGGCTATTGCACATCCGCTCAGAGAGAGAGCTCAAAGAAACACATGTCGCACCACACTTTCTGCTCCACTTTAAAATGCACCCACGGACAGATGTTTCCGGGCAATTCCATATAAACGTGGACACGTGACCATTAAAAAATATATTTTTATTTTTTAATAAATTGTGTGAGAAATTATTCTAAATAGTTGTACCTCTGTTGGCAACAGTTTATTCTGCCTAAAAGTTTCTTTTTATCAAAATGGTAACACTGACATCAGAAGTTTCTGTATTATGAGTAGCATACAGACATTACATACATACACAGACATATATGATTTCTGCATATATGTCTGTATATATGTGTAGTGTTAAATTTCAGGGAAAAGATGTGTTGGTTTTGTAATTTTATAAATTTTACAATTATAATTTCTGGTTGTTTCTGATAAATACACTCATAAAGTTTATAAAAAATAATAAAATAAATCGTTGGAATGAAAATAATTCTCTCTATATCATTCCTAAATGATTTTAGTGTCCAGCACATGTAACATGAGTTACCAAAACAGGGTTATGTTATCCTTGCAAATGTAGTAAACTTATCATTGGCTTTAAAATTTAATGTTCTCTTCAGTTTTTAGCCATTTTAATGATAAGGAAAGTTTTTGAAAAGGTAGTCCCCAGTTTTGTTGTGTTATTGGCATAAAACTATTGCAACAGGACTTACCACATGATAACTCATGCTACACTTAGGAAGTGAATTCGGTTATTATTTGCATAAATATCATATATTTGAGTTACGTTACAGTAACTGATCAAGTTAACGTAAAAAAAGGTCGATTGTTAGTGTGGTTATCCTATTTGGATACATTTATGGGATATATATATATATATATATTTTTTTTACTCTCACGAATCAGAGTTTAAAACGTTTAAAAGCTCACGCAGAAAAAAAAAAAAAGAAAATGACGATGTTCACTAAGTAAAATTCATAGATTGAAATTTTTAAAATGCGGCTCATAGCTGCAAAAAATCATAGTTAAATATACATGATTTAGCCAATTGTACAATTCATCTGAAGAGAAATAATCACATAACAAAAGTTTGCCCACATTTTCTTAAGTTTGCCATTATCCTCTTAAGAAAGAAGAGCAAGGGTAGAAATATTTTTAGACCCTATGAAAATTATGTATTCTACGCCATGTTTCTCCACATGACTCAAATTTTACCGAATGCAACCATGAAACAGAACCAGGCCGTCCTTTGGGGGGCCCTCGGCTGGGGATCGAAAAGGGGTCCCTTACTGGGGAATTTAGGGGTAATAGAATATTAGAATATGTAATATTCGAAAATTGGACTTGTGCTTAACCCTTTGAGGCGCAACCCTTTCCCAATGCTGAAAAAAGGGCAGCCGTTGCCATCGCTCGACTTAACTACCAGCAAGATGGCGGACGATCGAAACGTTTATCGCGATAAACGTTTCGATCGTCCGCCATCTTGCTGGTAGTTAAGTCGAGCGATGGCAACGGCTGCCCTTTTTTCAGCATTGGGCAATCTATCCAGCTGTTCTCGCGTTTTTCCATTTTTCGGCAGATGTCAGTGGTGTTAAAAATAATCGTGACAATTTTTTTACGGGAAATGACGTGCGAAAAAGTAAAGGATTCTCGTGGAGCTATGTCATCCGCAACTATTTTTATAGAAATCCAATCTATTCTTCGTGACCTTCAACAGTCAAAACGTCAACAGTTTGGTGGTCTCAGGGCGAAACCACTGCGCGTTAAAGGGTTAAAAACCACATTTAACTGTCTGAATTTTTGCCTGTGGAAGTGTTTTATTGAGTGTGAGAAATACAGCATTTGTGAAAGCTTTTGTGCTAAGCGGACTGTCATCATCACTTTACGAGCTGTTTTTGCTTGTGAATTTTTACAGCTGATGGTTCGAAGATGTCCTAGAAGCCATAAAGTTCGTTTTCCATCCTGACAAGCGGACAATTTACTAGAACTTTCCACACCCACTGGACTTTAGAACGACGAAACCAGGAAAGAAGCAGAGTTTTCTGTAACAATACAAACTCTCAATATAGACTTAAGAAGTGAAATTTTAGCAGAAATACAACTTTCATTTTTCCGTCCATATTTCAATTTTTGCCAGCTTGAGTTTCCAAGCAATTTTAATTAATATTTCAAAAAATTAATTAGTTTTAAGATTTTTAATGATTTACGGAAAAAAAGTAAACAATATGCAATCAGTATGTTGAAAAAATATAAATTCATTGTTTTCTATTACAATATGTTTGAAAATATAATTTAAAAAAAAAACTGGAGTGACTCCACTCGACTTTCCGAACACTTACAATTAAGATCATGACCAAGCATTTAAATAAATTTTAATCGATAAATGATTCAAAGATATATACCAAACTGAAGCTCAATCGAATGCGACTGTTAAACGCTAGCGCACTTTCAATAATTCCCCCCCCCCCTCCATAGGCCATAATGTAAAAGAAATCTTTGCCATAGCTCTGTAGAAAAACTATAAGTTTTATACACATCAAGATCAATACCGGTCTTACGATGGTGGTTTATAACATGTATACCCACTTTGAGCTCAATCAGATGTACCGTTTAAACGCTAGCGCACTTTCAAGAATTTCCTCCCATAGGCCATAATGTAAAAGGAATCTTTGTCGTAGCCCTGTAGAAAACCTATAACTCCTATACACACCAAAATTAATACCGGTCTTGCGACGGTGGTTTACAACATATATACCCAATTTGAGCTCAATCGAATGCCACGTTTAGGAGCTATAGTGTTCACTCACATACACACAAACATACACACACACACACACACACACACATTAGAGATGAGTTCGGGCTCATTTTTTGAAGCCCGAGCCCGAGGACTTTTAATCCGAGCACTCCCGATCCCGTACAATATTATTTAAATCGGAGCCCGAGCCCGAAATTTCAGCTAAAGATAAATAAAATTCAGTTACTTCATTGTGTTATCATTTTCATTGAACTCGCCAATAAAGAGATCGTCACCATGCAGAGGATGATTCGTAAATAAGAAAAAAAGGGAAGCAATCAAAGGGGGAGATTAAGGGGCACATGAACTATTGACTGTTCGTCGGGAAAAAGCGAAAAACAATGTAGCTACTGCGTAGTTATGTAAGATGTAGTTGTGGTATGATGTTGCAATGTTTAATAAATGTCGTGCTGTTAAATAATGTTTCTTTATTAAGTATTATTAATCTTTGTACGTTTTTTTATAATTTAAAGTACTACTAAGAAAGTAAAGCGAAAAAGCTAACAAATCAGAAGTGCGATGTGCCTTATTTTACGCGCCCAAGATGTTTAGTTCTCAGGTATGAATATTATATTGAAATATTATGCTGATGCATAGCTGGAAATTTTAATTTTGAAGTATATTAAAATATACGAAAGTATTATATTGCGGTATTGCTTTCAAGTATGATGTATTAATTTTGAATATATTGAATCATTATAATAAAGTAGTGTTTTGACGTATAAATTTGGAAGTATTTTGAAGCACAGAAGTATTAGAGTGAAGTATTATTTTGAAGTATTATTTTTTGATTTTGAAGTATATTGCAGTGAAGTATTATTTCTAATTTTGAAATATTCATTTTGAAGTATATTGAATTATTATTTTGATTTTGAAATATTCATTTTGAAGTAAACTTAAGAATTATTTTTGATTTTGAAGAATTAATTTCGATGTAATTGAAGTGAAATATTATTTCCATTCTGAGGTATTCATTTTAGTATATTGAAACATTATTTTGATTTTGAAGTATTCTCTTGATTTTGATGTATAGTGAAGTATTATATTGAAGTATAGTGAAGTACTATATTGAATTATATAGAAGTATTATTTAAAATATATTGCATTATTCTTTAGAATACATTAAAGTATTATTTAAAGCAAGATTCTATAAATATGCTGTATGAGTAATCTTAGAAATATCAGTTTTAATTTTGTTTAATCACACTCATGAATAATGATATACTTTCCAACTTAATGGAATAAGGAAAGAAAATAGGGAAGACCCATGGATTTATAATGCGCTTTTAATATAGAGCACTTTAGTGCGTATTTAAAATCTGAAAGTGTTTCAGATTTTCTTACTTTTTTTTTTTTTTTTTTTCCTTTCCGTTTTTTGATAAAGGCCAATATACCCAGAAGCTCTTCGGAATTAATATAGGACGAAAACAATTTGTACCTTTTTGTAGGTTCTTATCATTTAACCATCTTAATTTTGTAACCAGGGGCAGCCCGACGGCCTGTATAAATCACCAATTCATGAAAAGTCGCCGTTGGTGGCAAGCTGTTACGTAGTTTTTATAAAAGAAAACATGAAGTAATGTTTTCTTAGAGTTAATTATTAACTATACATATACGAATACGCAACTCAACAAAATATGAAAATTCGCCATAATTGTCTAATCCGCAAGATGTTCAATGGGTTTCACATAATTAAAAATAGTGCGAATTTTTATGTTCCAAGCAACACTCAAGAGCCAAGAAATGTGTAGCTCGGTGGCATTCTATCTGATCCAACCTTTTGGTTTTGTTTGCTGGAATTATGCATTTTTTACGAATAAGCCTTATTAGGGGCGGAATGCCTCATACGAAACGCGAGCGTAGCGAGTCTAGGGGCCTTGGCCCCTAGTTAGATTAAAAATTTCAAAATAAAGAAAAAACCAACAACTAGAAATTAATGAATAGAAAATAAATCTCTCTATTCTAAAACGAAGTAACGTCCGCTGTCAAGAACTTGTTCGGCTATCTCCTCCTAAACCGTGGGGATTTGAGTTCCGACTAAGGTGTCCATAGATTCGGAAAATTCTGAGGAGCTTGATAAGATGACTTAAATTTCGAAAATCAAATTATTTTAGAAGATATTAATAAAAAACTGAAAAATACACATAATAATTGCCAGATTCGGCATAAAATCATTCATTCCCTTGCAACAAAGCAATTCCAAGTATGTAGAATCTCGCAAAATTGACAAGCATGAAGTAGAATGACACCCATTTTACGCCAACTTTAAAATTATATGCAATAAAAAACTCAAAGTGTGTTGACAATTTTCAAATAGTAAGTTAGCTTAGACAACAGGAGTTTAGAATTAGCGATTATTCGTTTTTCCCAAACAGAATAACTAATTGTAACTGATTTTAAAAGCGTCATCTTAGCATTAGGTACGATCCATCAAAATGGTATCTTTCCAAGCAGGGTGAATCTAAACAGCAAGTTCAAAAATGTTAGAACCCAATATCTTGAATAATTAAAATTCAGATTATTTAAAGCCGGTTCGGTCCAGTTTTAGTGTTTGCTACCAGTAGAAATATTTGATGGTGTTAACTATGCCATTATAGCAGTTATTGCATATAGCACTTCGGATATTTGCCACAGTATATTGCCAGCGTGGCGAAATGATATAATTCGTCGTGCTAAATACGCCAATCTGCAAAGGATTATGTATATGAAAATATGGCTAAAGGTTTTCCGGGAACCTTACATGAGCAGTTATTATAGGTTGTGAGCATGCGTAAATCGCCAAATAAGGAAAAGTCGCCATTAGTGGCAAGCTATCCTAGCTGTTCCGTAGTTTTTATCAAAGAAAACATATGAAGTACTGTTTTCTTAGAGCTAATTATTAACTATACATATACGCAAGTCGCCAAATTATGAAAAATCGCCATAATTGGCTAATACGCAAGGTGTTCCATGGGTTTCACATAATTAAAAATCTGATGTGTCCAACACATGACTTCCTTGCACGTCTATTAAATCAAAAATGTTTTCTACGCACTTCCTCTAAACTTATTTGTTTGAAAGAGATAAAATATCAATAATAGTAAGGTTTAGCGATTTCTAGCCAAATATTTCGATATCGCCAAGCTGAGTTCAGTTTGAAAGATTTCCTTCTGACACTTTATTTGGCGATATTTCACCAAAAGCCGACAAGCTTGAGATAGTTTGCGAGATTTTGGGGATAGCCAAAGTAGTCATTGACCACAGACTTTCAATGAATTGAATGCATCCATACACCTCAATGTATTTAAAGTCATTTGGCTCACCCTGTAAATAAATTCCCAGTCGATTGCTGTCAAAAAAGATATTGAAAACAGTTAAATATTACAATAGTTCTAAATACAAAAGTTCAAAATTCTACGGGTTAAAGTTTTAGAGTTATACAAAATACGAAATAATTTTTGGCGCCAAATTTGGCGATATTTCGGCGAAACTCGTCAATGTCGACGACATATGGCGAGATTTTAAGCATGGACCAAACAATGACAGATTATCGCCAAATTTGGCGATATTTCGCCAAAACTCGCCAAGACCGATGACAAATGCGATACTTTGGGCATGGACAAAATGACTGACTATCGCCAAATTTGGCGACATTTCGGCAAAACTCGCCAAGGTCGAGGACTGACGGCGAGATTTTGGCCATGTACCAAACAATGACTGTCTACAATTGTATTATATTGAAGATGTCCATAGACATTAAAGTACTGAAATTCTTTTCGGTGGTCCTGTAAATAAACTCTCCAGTAGATTGGAACCAAAAATCGAGATGCACAGCTAGATGTTACAACAATCTTATATATGAAATTTCATAATAGTTTTTGAGATTTGAGAGTTAAATATGCACACACGTACACCAAAAGTCGCCAAGCTTGGCGACTTTTGGCATAGTTCTTGAGGGAGGCACGTGACCGTGGTCGGACCATTACCTAACTTATGTGGTAGGACGGTATTGTGCTTGAAATGGATGAATGCCCCTAAAATTGCCATTGACCGTAATGTTTTGGAAATCTTTTGAGTGTTCCTGTAGCAGAACTGTAAATGATAAAGAAACTTTTTTTAATGGAGAAATTCATTTTCTAACTCTTTACAGCATATATCACTTCTGAGTGGTTTGAAATAGCCCAATACCTCTAAAAAACGCTTTGATGTATTTCAGCCCATAGAGCGTAATGTATTTCGAATCTTTTAGGCGGTTTTGTAGATAAACTATCCAGTCGCATGGAACCGAAAGGGGAGGTGCACAACTAGATGTTACAGCAATCCTAAATATAAAGTTTCAACATTCTACATCTAATAGTTTTTGAGGTATGCCAGTTTAATGAATTTCGGCCCATTGAGCGTGATGTATTTCGAATGTTTTGGGCTGTCCTGTAGATAAACTATCCAGTCGAATGGAACCAAAAGGGGAGGTGCACAACTAGATGTTACAACTATCCAAAATATGAAGTTTCGACATTCTACGCCTAATAGCTTTTGAGTTAGGCGAGTTTAATGAATTTCGGCCCATAGAGCGTAATGTATTTCGAATCTTTTGGGCGGTCCTGTACATAAACTATACATTCGATTGCGACCAAAAGGGGAGGTGCACAACTAGATCATAGAACAATCCTAAATATCAAATCTCAACATTCTACGACCAATAGTTTTTGGAATATGCGAGTTACATACATACGTACGTACAGACGGCATGGAAAAACTGACCACAATAGACTCGCCGCTGGTCAAAATGAGTTGCAGACGCGTTAATATGATCGTGCATGGTAGCCTACTATGAGATGCATCGAAAAAATTCTTAAAATTAAATGTAGAGGTAGTCAAAATCGGCTTTTTTGTCGAAATTTGGCCCCCAAAATTTTTCGGGATCACATTACTTCCTTATACTACGTACAAGGAAGTAAAAATAGTGCGAAGTTTAAATTTTTATGTTCTAAAGAACATTCAAGAACCAAGCAATGTGTTGCTCTCTTGGCTCGGTAACATTCTATTTGATCCAACCTTTGGATTTTATTTGTTGAAATTATGCCTTTTTTACGAATAAGCCTTATTAGGGGCCGAATGCATCATACGAAAAGCGAGCGTTGCGAGTCTAGTCAACGCCCCCACTCCCGTCTAGTCAACGCCCCCTCCACCGCCCTAGGGGGCGTTGATCTAGGGGCCTTGGCCTCTAGTTAGCAAAAAATTAATTTTTAAAAATGATTACTTACACCACTTTAC
Organism: Cheiracanthium punctorium; assembly: GCA_038373885.1. NCBI lineage: Eukaryota > Metazoa > Arthropoda > Arachnida > Araneae > Cheiracanthiidae > Cheiracanthium > Cheiracanthium punctorium. The sequence continues at coordinate 13,636 of JAWZYV010015230.1, forward strand.
CTGCTGTGTTGGCGTCGGTTTTCGAGCGAAAAAATGTTTACTTTGGGTGACCAACTATGAGTTGAAAGAAGTAAAATAACAATCCCTTTATTGACAGTTAAATGCGCTCAAATTCGTGAAATGAACAGGTTTAGTTTACTTGAACTGGTGTTACTGTATGAAATTTTTGTGAAAGCGATCGACTAAATATATTTGCCTACATTTACGACTAAATGCATTTTGTAGTTTATTTACAGGGTCACCAAAAAGACAATACATTAAAATCTGCACCCAGCTATTTAACACAAATGAAGCATACATTTCAAGAAGAATTCTGGCTGAATTAATCTCCAGAATTCGCCCATCTGTAGAGTGAACACTAACATAAATTAACGTGTTGAGAAGTAATTACGTTTTTCTAATTTTGGAGACATGCCCTTACTGCTTGGCGACAAATGCCAAAATTTTCAAATTGAAATACGTATCTTGGAAACTATTCCACATAGAGACACGAGATTTGTTTTATTAATTTTCTTAGGAAAAGAGCAACATTCTTCTAAATATAAAGGGTAAGAAAAGAGGGACCGTATAAAAATTAAATTTCGTATTTTAATATGTATACAACCCCCAGTAAAAAAATGCCATATCTAAAAGCTACTCTTAATTTGGCGAACTTTTCCAATTGGAAGTGTGTTTCGATCACTTACGGTTTAAAAAATAATCGCTTTAACATCTATTTTGAATCACCCGGTATATATATGAATGACCCCTTTTTTGTATCTAGACAGAGAGAAAATAAACGTTTATAAAGCTGAAGTAAAATTATAGCCTACCTCTCGACATCTGCTTTTTGAATTCGCTACAGAATTCGACATTTACTGTTGGGCTCCAAATCGAAATATTTTAACAGAACTGACGAGTGCCCTGTTCCACTGTCAATTAACGTTTACTCATCCATACTTTCTTCTACACTTGATGATGGTACATCCATATTTAGTGATGGTTAGAAAAAAAAAAAAAGGAAAAACAAAAACACTGTTCAAAAACAGTCGCGCAAACAAATATGCCAATGAAACGACACATCTCATCACCAGAATAGATTCTTGAGTGGTATAGTGGCTACAAAAATAGGCGGTATGGGCGCCGATACTATCGGTTATTGATACTATCGGTAGATCCCTAATAATTATTAAAACCTGAAATTGCGTGGTGATGGAGTCGAACCCCCCCCCCACTAGGGCCGGGCCCTGGATCCAGGAGTCCACCCAGCCCCACCTTTGTGGGAACCATGAGTCAGACCCTCTATGGGCTGCAAAAAAAAAAAAAAAAAAAAAAAATAGCCAAGGTAGGAAGCAAGCCACATATACAAAACCTTATAATGATAAAATTTCCATCAAATTAAAGTCCCCCCTAAAGCCTTGTCCAGGTAACAATTGTCTCTCCAGCACTCCTCTCCCTTCTCTGTGGGCCTGACAGGAAGAAAGGAAGGCGATAAGGTGTACGTGTTATTTCGCCGCGTAAATAGGGGAAAGCAGTGACCCCTTGATGGTTAGCTATTTCCTGCGTTCCAAATAAACCAGGCGAAAAGGGAGACCGCCATTTTCACCCACACACGAAACGGACTTAGGGAAAATATTCTTCCCCCCTTTCCCCGCTTGTTGCTGTGCTTTCAAGTGAAATAGAAAATTTGTCATGCAGGGGCTTTCATAAGCTATTTATTTATTTTATTATTAGATAGGCCACTTTTCAGTGTTTTGTAACTTCAATTTTTGAAACTTAAGAAAAATTTATTTGGCGTGAACCATAATTAATATGCACAGTATGTATCGAAACATAATTTGTGTTTCAGAGCCGTACACCGGACATGGAGGGAGAGCTGTACGTGTTTTTAAAGTGTCGAATTCCATGTAGAATTTTTCATTTGCGAAAAAGCTGCCTTTATTTTCTTCGTTTATAAGTAAAATAATTTAGGAATTAATTTACATTAGGTATAGTTATATATATATATATATATATATATATATATATATATAGTACAATTTTAAAAAAAGGAATAAAAATGGAAACAATAAGAGACACACACGCGCACGCACACATATATACAGTAGCCTCTCAATATCTCGAAGTCGGCTGGACCGGCAAAAAATATTCGATATAACAGAAATTCGAGATATCGGAAATCGCACATAATATCTTATTCAGGGGCATGTTTTTACTGTGTTTAACACACGGTAAAAATATACCCCTGAATGAGGGGCGTAGCGAGACATTTTTCATGGGGGGGGGGGGTTACGACTACTACAACTCATATATATGTATACGTGTGTGTGATAATGTAGTGAAGAATATACATTTTGTATGTCAAAAATTTCTCATGGGGCGTTATGACTCCCCTAACCCCCCCCCCCTTGGCTACGCCCCTGTCCCATTAAATCAAACTCTATGAAGCAAAATGTGGTAAAATCATACAAGCCGGTGCCCACCCCATGTAAACATGGCGACAGTCGCTGGAGCTTGGCGGCCGCCAAGCTCCAGCGACTGTCGCCAACCATTTTCCACTATCAGCACATTAAAATTGCACATATATTCCACTAAAAATGAGCAACCAGTGGACCGTTTTTAACTAAAAAAACCTCAGTGGATTCAGCAACCTAGTTGTACAGCTATCTAAACTAGGCAATCAGTGGTCCGTTTTTAACTAAAAAAAACCTCAGTGGATTCAGCAACCTAGCTGTACAGCTATCTAAACTAGGCAACCAGTGGCCCGTTTTTAACTAAAAAAACCTCAGTGGATTCAGCAACCTAGTTGTACAGCTATGTAAACTATGCAACCAGTGGACCGTTTTTTACTTAAAAAAACCTCAGTGGATTCAGCAACCTAGTTGTACAGCTATGTAAACTATGCAACCAGTGGACCGTTTTTTACTAAAAAAACCTCAGTGGATTCAGCAACCTAGTTGTACAGCTATGTAAACTACGCAACCAGTGGACCGTTTTTAACTAAAAAAAAACAACAACAGTGAACTAAGCAACCTAGTTGTACAGCTAATGTAAACTGGGCAAACACTGGCCCGTTTTCAACTCAAAAAAACATCGGTGGATTAAACAACCTAGTTGTACACCTCTTATAAAGTCAGTATGATTAGAATAGCACGTAAATAGCACTTACGAAAACATAAACACTTCAAATATCAATTTAAAATTCACATTAAAAACCTTAAACATCGAAAGATTCGTTAAAAAAGAACACTTACCTCTATTTTTTTGGTAAATAACCGCTCAGAAACGTCCCCAACACCCACCGGCTTATAACGTACTATATTTCTAACAAACACCCACAAATTCTTTTCTTATATTAACATAACACATTTCATTCCCTTCCATCAATAACGCAAACAATTTCAAATTCCCAAACCTGACGAAACACGTATTCTTTATGGTTGCCAGTCACAACTACCACCGGCAGTTGGCGGTGCATCGCTCACTCTCGCGTCAGATTGTTCGCCAATGATTTGTAAACAAACCATTGGCATGTAAACAAAGCACCGTATACGGAATATAGTCCCAAAATGTTTCTACTTTTCTGATGATAAGTGGGTAATTTGATCGTTAGTAATAATGTTAGAAGAATCAAAACGGTACCAAGGTGGACCAGGGGGTCCCCCCCCTCCTCCGTAATTTAAAATTTTGTTAACAAAATGATAATGTGAAGTCGTTTTGTGAACAATTCAGCCTTTTTCACCGTTTGGTACCCCTCCAAAATGTATTGCTGTGTTCGGCCCCAGAAGAATTAAATAGATAATACACAGAATCAAAGCATTAATTGACCAATTTTATTTAGGATTGGGGTACTAGATAATTTTTCACAATTACATTTTTAGTTTCGATTTCATGTTATACTTATCATTATTTTTATACAAAGCATTAAAGACATCTTCCGGCAAGTTAACAGGGCTTGGAAATTTCTAAGTAACTGTAAATATCGAGATAAGCGGAATGATAGATTAGTATCTTCGAGATAGACAAAAAAATTCTCTTAAATTATACATTAGGTCAATATGGGGCTGTGAAAAAACTTAGAGATTATCGAAAATCGAGATAAACGAAGTCGAGATATCGAGATTCAATTGTATGTATGAAGTTCACACCCCAAAACACGAATTTAAACGCATTTTTTATGTATAAGTTTCCCCAACCATTATTTAGTTTAAACCTGTTTTGCTAAAATTTAACGATTTAAAAAAAAAAAATTCACCTAACCTATAATACATAGCTTATCCCTTGAAAGAAATAGATATTTCCTATATGGGCCAGGGCCGTAATCAGGATGAAATGTTAGATAGGGCTTTGAGTCTAGTTTGGGGGGGGGACAACAAATACAGGTATTAGTAGGCGGAAGGGGGGCGGGGTTCAATTTGCACATTTTTTTTTCTAGAGTATTTGCTTCAAAAAACACCGTGTTTTTAAAATATTTAACATTCATTATGTTAATAATTTTTTCATTGAGATTCCATTAAAAATATTCAAATGATATTGTGAGAGAATGCAGTATTGGATATCGGTTAGAGTAATTTTTTGTACAACAATTATTCACAAGACGTAGTTACTAGTTAATTGTGCCGTTTGCAATCCATTAAATGCTATCCAATAATAATAATAATAAACTCTGTAAAATAAAAAAATGTTAACAATTAAACTTTATAATAAAAATTTACTGAAAAGTGCATTTATTTTTTATTTTAAATATATAATTGTAAAGATAAAATTGTAAGGAACTTAAAAGGAAACCGGCAGTTTCGTGTACTCGGAAAAATCCGAAAACCGATGCTACATGCAGCCAAGAGCAGCAAAATAATTAACGGTATGTATAGAAATCTGCCATTGTAATGAGAAATTCTCCTAAAACAATGGGTATTTTTTATGATGCAAAATTTAGCGATTGTTAAAAATCAGTCATTTCTAGAATTTCGTATTTATTTGTAAATTTACAATTTTTTTAAAAAAATCTTAGGGGGGAGCTGAAAGCCAGCTAGGTAGGGCTCAGCCCCCGTAGCCCCCCCCCCCTCTGGTTACGGCCCTGATATGGGCTATGATATCTGAATGACATAATTTTGAGAAATTTCGCTAAAGAATTATTTAGTGACGTTTACCTTCTCTAAAGCGATATATAAAGAAATCGTTTTTTGGGAACGCGTGAAGTTGACAGCAACAAACACGAATTAAAATATAAAATTTTGAACAAATTTTAGGAAGTTTTGCCCTGTTTCACCCATCTTTTGCAAGTGTATTATATCTACACAATGCAACATAATTTTGCGCGCAGCAACTGTCTGGAGTTTTTGAAGGTTTTCTCCAGATGTAACCTGAATACGTCAGAAACCCTTGAAAAGTCCGCCGCTCAAGGCATAACCCCCTACGCAGATACCATTGTGCAAATTTTCACTTAAAATAATTTGATTTGTTCATTTGCTGAAAAGCCATTCAAAGGTCGGTCTCCCTTTTTGCCTGGTTTATTTGGAACGCAGGAAATAGCTAACCAGCAAGGGGTCACTGCTTTCCTCTATTTACGCGGCGAGATAACACCTAAACCTGGCGATAATACGTACGAACTCAATTTTAGTAAACGTTTGTGATAAACGGTTTTATCATAAATATGTTATTTTAAATTTTAAGCTGCAATTATCTGCAGTCTCCTAAAGTTAAATTGGATAAAAAATATATTCAAAACAATTTTCTAGTTTGCATTAATTAAAAGAAAATCTGTGTAAGGCTGCACTCGTGCCCCCCTTTAGAGCACGGCCCTGGACCACGGGGTCCACCCAGCCCCACCCTTGTGAAGTCCATGTATGTATGCGTACGATGAGATGCCTCGCAAAAATTCTTTCAAGTAAATTTAGAGGTAGCCGAAATCTGGCAACCGAAATTTTTCGCGATCACATCACTTCCTTATACTTCGTGCAAGGAAGGAAAAATCGAAAAAAAAAAAATACTGATGTGGACATAGCATGATTTTCTTCTACGTCTAATAAATCTTAAATATTTTCCGTGCACTTCATCTAAACTTATTTTATTTGAGATATGATACTGCAATAATGTAAAGGTTTAGCAATTTCTAGCGAAATAGTTGAGATATCGCTAGAAATTGCTTAACCCTTACGCTGGGTTTAATTTGAAAGATTCATTTTTGGCACTTAATTGGGTGATGTTTCGCCGAAAGCTGACAAGCTTGGGATAGTTTGCCATGTTTCGGGCATAGTCGAAATAGTGATTGGCCACAGACTTTAAATGAATTGAAGGTATTCATTAGACCTTAATCTAAGTCTTTTGCTTGACCCTGTAAATAAATTAAGCAGTCAACTACGAATTAAAAAAGAGATGCACAATTGGATGTTACAATAGTTCTAAATACAAAATCTCAGTATTCTACTGTTAAAAGTTTTAGAGTTATGCGAAATATATAATTATTTCTGCTCCAATTTTGGCGATATTGTGGCAAAACTCCCCATGTTGATGATAGTTGGCGAGATTTTGGCCATGGCAATGACAAACAATGACTGACTATAGACATAAAGTAATGATGTCCATAAATTTTAATGTATTGAAATTCTTTTGTGTGCCCTGAAAATTAACTATCCAATAGATTGGAACCGAAAAGAGATAACTAGATGTTACAAAAATCTTAACTATAAAATTTCAGCATTCTGCGACTAATCGTTTTTGATATGCGAGTTACGAAGATACATCACGATTGATCACCAGTAATGGAAAACTACAGCTCATTTCCCAGTTCCAATGTTGCTAACCTATTTCTATTGCCCCTGACAACAGCAACTTAAAAACAGACCGTTTTCCGACTTCAAAGAGGGAGGAGGTACTATGTTCTCAACCGATGACTTCTACTCGCCGATATCTGCTATATTTAGCGAGATTTTGTCAAACCCTACTGATTTAGAATGGGAATAATTTTTTATTATAGTGAAGTAATTTGAAGTCGGTTTTCTTCTCTTTTTTTTAAATCATACTTCTTTTGTTTGTTTGTTTTTGAAGTGTGTGCAAGCGTATTAAATGCAATTAAGATATGATTACCAGTCGGAGATCCAGGAGGGAAATACGGAGAAACTTCGAATCCAGCTTGACCTTGTTGATAACCACTGTTCATGACCTTTGCAGGAATGTTCACAGCGAACCAGTGCAAAAATATTCGAATAGCGCATGGCAGTGGGGTGTCTGGATCTGTAAGAAAGATTTATTTTAAAGAACATACAACTTTTAAACAGTAATGTGAGTAAAAATAAGCCTTCATACAGAATAAAGAAATGCTGGATAGTTAAAAACCTAAATCTGCGGATACAGATATGAAACAGATAATTTCGTTCTGCGCAGGGCCCGTTTATCGGCAAGGCAACCGGGGCATTTGCCCTGGGCCCACCAATTTCAAGGGCCCAAAAATGTTGTATTTTTCAACAAATTTATGTTTGATAAAAAAATTTCATTTGTTAAAAAGTTTATATTCTTTAAAAAATTTTGTATGTCATTCACGACTTCAATCGGGACCTAGAAAGGTACGTTATAACCGATAGTATGTTATATCCCAGGTCCGTTATAACCGGTGTGCACTGTATTTATATTTAGTATTTAAACAAACAGTATATTTAAGTAGCTATATGTATCTAAAATAACTTAGATGCATAATACTGTTTTCGTGCAATTCCCCGTAAAATATTTATGGTCCGGTGCAAAGACCCCAAAATTTATGTTTGCCCTGGGCCCACTATTGTGATGATCGGGCCCCGGTTCAACGGGGATATGGATTGTTGTGATTACGAGCAGTGGCCTAGCAAGACAGTTTGGAACTCAGGGCGATTGCGGTTTTTTGTAACTGTAAGTCCTATACACACCAAAATCAATACCGGTCTTGCGACGGTGGTTTATAACATATATACCCAATTTGAGCTTAATCGAATGTACCGTTTAAACGCGAGCGTACTATCAAGAATTCCCCCCCCCCACAGCCATTATGTAAAAGTTTTAGAGTTTACTTAGTTTTTGAGTTCGAAATGACGCCCCTACGAAGCCGGAGCCCAGATACGATGCTTACTGTCGGGCTGCCCCTGGTTACAAAATTAAGATGGTTAAATGATGAAAACCTACAAAAAGGTACAAATTATTTTCGTTCTATATTAATTCTGAAGAGCTTCTGGATATATTGAACTTTATCAAAATCCGGAAAGGAAAAAAAAAGTAAGAAAATCTGAAACACTTTCAGATTTTAAATACGCAGTAAAGTGCTATATATAATTCATGGGTCTTCCCTATTTTCTTTCCTTATTCCATTAAGTTGGAAAGTATATCATTATTCATGAGTGTGATTAAGCACAATCAAAAGATATTTCTAACATCCTTTTCTGGATGCATTACATTAGAAATAGATGGGAAAAAGCTGGGCAGAAAAATGCACAATTCGAACTGAATGAAAGTTTCAAAAACATATTCAGGTGTATTCATAATTTGACAATAAATTGCGCCAAGCGCTAGAATCGCATTTTTCAAAATCGCATCTCAACCATTTTATTTTTCGCCAAATTAAAAAGTTGCACATTGTAGTCTCGGAAAATTTCCGTATCCTATTTTTTTTTTTTGAGTATAAAACATTCCATTCCTGCTCTGATTTTACATGCACACGATATTTTAATTGAAAAATAACCTTACAAATAATCTAAAAAAATCGTTATTCTTTTATTTTTACTTCAAGAGTCTGAATCATTTAATAAACTTGCCAATTATGGCAACCTAGATATGCTTAATTCTTACTTTTCCACTGCAGGGTTACAACTGCGAAATGGCGGGCAAAAAGTTAGCCTTTTGAGGCACTTTTTTATCGATATCTCCTAAAATAATTCGAATTTCGAAAAAATCGCTTGGTATATCGGGACCCATCCTGGAGAATTTCCATACAAAATTTGGTAGGTCTAGGATCATCCCTCTAGGAGCTGCGCGAGACAAAGACAAACAACTAACTAACTATCATTTTACAGTTCGTTTTATTTATATAGACTAGCTCCCAAGGCGACCAGTTCGCCGCTCCATACCTCATTGTTCTTTATACTCAGTGCAGGGACGTAAACCAGAAAAAAATTTCCGAGGGGGTCCAAACGGTGAAAATGGCAGAATTTTTTACATAAAGACTTCATGGTTATTATTTTGTTAACAGAAACTAAAATTTCGGGGGGGGGGGTCCGAACCCCTGGACCATCCCCCTGGGTATGTCCTTCCCAGACAGCGCATAAGCTTAAATCAAGCTTGGCATTTCTTTGAATTTGACGTATTAATACAAGCTTGACAGTTCAATTCGTTTTAAGCCTGCAGCAAGCTTGCAAAAGTCATTTGAACTGTCAAGCTGGAATACAGCTTGATTTTCCCTTTCGAAAGCGTGCGGTGATGGCGCCATCTGTGAAAGAGAATGGACATTAATTGTCTAGCGTTTCTCAAATTTGCTCATATTAAAAAAAGAAAAGTTCGTAAAAGTTGTGTTTTATTTTATTATCGCACAAAACCTGGACATTAGAACACGCAAGGGGACTGAATGAATGGGATAAGCCCCTCTGAAGTGTAACACGAGGGGAGTTTTAGTTTTATTTACATTTAATTAACATTAGCGAATCTAGTCGAATCTAGCCAAACAGGGAGTTCAGTGCCACTTTCCGGGGGCTGGTGCCGCGCTCCACGTATTAACTGTTATGCCTCCCTTCTGCACAGTCAATGTAAAGGATATATTCTTCACAAAGCGGTAGTAAAGTTTTTAAGTCTGCCCCGTCTTGAGGAGGAATCTTAACGCCTTGAGGAGAAACCTTAAGGAGGAGCGCTGACGAACTCTCATGATTGGTCTTGAATGGGCCAGAAAGTTGTTAAAGCAGTCGATGACTAACAACTGAGTCAGGACAGTTGAGAACTAACCACCGACTATTTTCAAACAACCAAGGGAGAATAGATCTGTAGGTACAGGGGAACCGGCGAAAGTGACCACCTTGCATAGAACGCCTGTCTAGAGTGATTAGTTTGCTACAATTTCTCTTTACATCCACCACACTTTACCATCTTTATAATGTGACCAGTTCTGTTCTTCCCGAAGGTGGTGACATTAGTTAAGTTCCACCAGTGGCGCACACAAAAGAGGTGTCCTGGGAAAGGCCATGGGGGGGGGGATTTGATCTCAACCTCCCCCGCCCCTCCACCTGAAATTTTTGCCAATGATTTAGTAGCTTTTTAACTCTGCATTGATACTGGAGATCAATTAAAGTTTTAAAAATTTTAGCGCTATATATCCCCAACTGAAGTATCTTTCTGGCTACGGCTTTAGTTCAGGGGGTCTGTAACCCTCCCAAAAGAGTTATAAACTTTGCTTAGTTAAAGCATCGTGTAGTTTTTTATATTTAAATATATTATAAACCTTTATCAGATTCTTATTTTTCGCTGTTAAGATAAGGAAAAAAAACATAATTCGAAAGCATGCAATTATATTGAAGTGTAGGTAGTCTTTGTAAAACGTCACGAAGAAGAAAAAAAAAAAAAAGAAATAAAGTTACTCCGTGTTCTTTCAGGTATTTGGTGTCCCAGCTATGGTCTGCACCTCAACCAAGAGAAAATCCTGCGCCACTGGGGTTCCACTGCATTTGAAATGCAATGCAGAGACAGCTCCGATTCATCTCTACATTCGAAGAATTAATGTTTCTCAAGTGCAACTGTTTTGACAGCAGTGGCGGCTCGTGGGATACAGCAAGTACAGCCGGGCTGCACTTGAAATTATCAGCACATACTTTAAAATAATTTATTCTACTAATTTTCCTAAATTCAGAATTAGAATTGTGGAATTCCTACGGTAAATTTAAAAAAATCTCCGAAAAAAACCAAACAAACAAAAAAAAAAAGTATTGTGGCCGGATCGCTTATTCAGAAAAAAAGCACTTTAATCTTCCCGCAATTCAATTGGGAAAATCTTTGGTTCAGCCCATAGCGCTGAAAAGAAAATTGGCAGCACCGTTGCCATGACAACGACTACGTAAGCAGCCTCTCCGGCATAGGGAGTTTGCAGCTGATATAGCCGAAGTAAGATTTTTTAACGGCGGCTGAACTTGAGAACTCGACTAACTGATTCGCTCGGACGAGAAGTGAGGGAGGGGGTAAGGAGAATATATGTTTGGAAAACTCTGGACTTTATATTGCTGAATTTATCAAGAAGGTAAGCCTGAAATGACGCTTATGAATGGACAATGACCCATCAAAGCAGTATTGTTTTTAAGTAAGCAAGAACTGGCATTGAGAGGACATGGCGAGCGAGAAAATTCTTTGGGAAATTTTAAAGATCTTTTAAAATTATTGATATCTGAATTAAAACAACGCCTTTTTATGGGGACATCACTGACCGATTCGCATGTTTAAAAGAAAGGAGGATTGATTTGATTTACAAAAAATAAGTAAGTTTTATTTTTCTTTTTTTTTTTCTTCTCAAGTTATCGTTACAAAAGAAAATTCTAAGGAAACTTCGAATCAGACACGGATGAATGCAATTTTGAGGATAAGAGCGGCTGGTTGAAATTTATGTCCATTTTATGGAAGTAAAATAGGATCTCTTACATTTTTTATGTAATTTCTTTTTTTTTTTTCCTCGGTGAGGGCTTAATCAGCCAGCTTTCGAATTCAATAACAAAGATTTTCCAATCCTGTCAGGAGGAAAGGGGGGGGGGGCTCATATGCTTCCGGCTGCACTAACAGTTTTGACCACGGGCCGCCACTGTTTGACAGTGCTGCTGATGGGTGACTTACCGAAAAGAATGACTGACACGTTGGCACATTTGTCCGGAACGTTGTACGTCACCATTGGGGCAGACAATGTCTTCGTAACTTGAATTTGTCCTCCGCATGTCACTGTATTATTTCGAGGATAAACAACCTGTGTAATCAAAGTTAGAGACAGATGATCATGTGAAATGTATCTATTCAAGATTGGTAAATTACCGATAAATTGCTGCTCCCCCCTCCCCCTTTTCCTTTCTTTTTTTTCCGTTTAAATAGTTTTTAATGGATTAATAAGAAAAAGAAAAATCTGGCATGGACACCATATGACCTCCTTGTACATCTATTAACCCTTTAACGCTCAGTGGTCCCGCTCTGGGAACACCAAACTCTGACGTTTTGACTGTTGCCCGTCACGAACAATAGATTTGATTTCTATAAAAATAGTTGCGGGTGACATAGCTCCACGAGAATCTTTTACTTTTTAGCACGTCATTTCCAGTAAAAAAATGGTCACGACTCTTTTTAACAGCACTGACATCTGCTGAAAAATGGAAGAATGCGAGAACAGCTAGATAGATTGCCCAATACTGAAAAGAGGGCAGCCGTTGCCATCGCTCGACTTAACTACCAGCAAGATGGCGGACGATCGAAACGTTCATCGTGTGCCACAGATCTAGAGACCCTTTTTTGATGGCAGCTGGCTGTGCCTGCGTGGCACGCGATGAACGTTTCGATCGTCCGCCATCTTGCTGGTAGTTAAGTCGAGCGATGGCAACGTCTGCCCTTTTTTCAGCATTGGGAAAGGGTTGCGCTTCAAAGGGTTAAGAAGGGGTTTAGTGGGGCCGGAACACACCGGAACGGCATTCCAGAACTGAGAAAAAGATGATGAGAACTGAGATTCCAAATGAGATTATTATTATTATTATTATTGTTGTTGAAGATCTTAACTTATTTCCTGAAAAAAGAAAAAAAAAGTTCATGTATAGTCTGCTCGCACTAATAATATTTCTGTTTCAAGCCTATGGATACCATAAGAAATTCTCCCAGTGAACTGATAGCTGAGTCTAATCGATTAGGAATTCAATCCCCTGCTCCCTGCCCTTTCTGTTCTCTCTGAGTCTTTGAAGAAAAGAAGCATCACCAGCATGGATGCAAATAAGTAAAGATACATAGAACTATTGGATTCTTAGAATCTATGTCGATAGCAAAAGGAACACAGATGTTAAACACGAAGGTGGCATTGCAGGCTAAGAAATTTCTGACGGTCCACCACAGGGCGGTACCCAGAAAAAAAATTCGGGGGATTAGGGGTCCAAAAATTTCAGGGAGGGGGGGGGGACCAAAAGGCGAAAAAGGCTCAATTTTCCACAAAAAGGCTTCATTGTTATTGTTTTGTTAAAAAAATTTAAATTTCGGGGGGACCAGACCCCCTAGTCCCCCCCCCCTGTGTACGGCCTTGGTCCATCAAACCAGCCCGTCGCGGATCCAGGAGAGGGACTAGGGAGATTTAGCCTCTCCAAGAGATTATTAAAGGGTAACGTTTCGCTTTGTTATACACTTTGGATCGGTAAAATGAACTTTCTAAAATAAATTATCCTCTTTCAAAGATTTTTACATAGGCTTAGACTAAAATTCTGCTTTATTATACATTTTGCTTGGGTCAATTAAGCTTTTTTCAAAATTATACATAGCCTTGGTTACTAACATAAAAAGCCGGGTTTTATGATGGGTTGTTATAAACTTTTCCCCGCTCCCCGTGGAGTCATGCGTTCCGGGGAAAACGTTTTACCACTACAACACTGGTCATAAGCAAGGACGTACCCAGGGGGGTGGTCTAGGGAGTCCAGACCACCCCCCCCCCCCGCGAAATTTCAGTTTCTGTTAACAAAATAATAATGATGAAGTCTGTTTGTGAAAAATTCTGCCTTTTTCACCGTTCGGACCCTCCCCGAAATTTTTTCCTGGGTACGGCCCTGGAGATTAGAACATGAAAATGATTTTCAAGATGCAAAGCGCAATAGAATAGTTCGACAGTAACATTATACCCTTTCAAATGAATAAAACTATCTAGAAGGTTGCTGCTATACGGATCAGTGAAGTAGCGAAAGTTACCTTGAGTCTCAGTCTCAATCTTCGGGAAGTAAACACTGTTTTCAATACAATCAATAGACGCCATAAACACGGTGTGGTAAAAATATCTTGCTATGGTGAGTTGTTTACGCATAATGTCCGTCAATTTCCTGCAGACCTATTTTCTCCTGGTCAGCGGTCAGAGTCCCCGCAGTTGACTTCTAGCACCCTCAATTGCTGCTAGTTCCAGAGGCCAAGCGCATAATGAGTGTAAAAAGGAACGAAAGCAAAACTTTTGGTCTTATCAAAAAGCAGGAACTTAATTCGTAGTACCGTGGCCACTCTCAACTAGAAGGGGCCAAACGGGGCACGTTCCCTGGGCGTCATGTTAAGGGATGGGCAAAAATCAGTTATGGTTCCAAAGAAGGGAAAGCCGAAACCTAGGTTTGCCACGGGCGTCGTGCTGAGGGGGCATCAAAAATTAAGGTTTGCCCGAGTGACGTAAATTCTTGTTGCGGCACTGGCCGCTAACAGAGCACAAAGCAATTATTAAATTTATTTACAAGAGGAGATTACGTGACTTTTTTTAAAAACTTTTGAATACACCCACAAGGCAGTTGTAATTTTATATTAGTTAGTTAAATAGATAAATTACTGTAAAACATTAACCACTCTAAAAAACATGCGTATTGAGTGCATACTACAGGGTGTAGTAGTTGCGAAGTTTTTTTTTTTAAGTAAAACTTCTTTAGGCGCATCTAGGGAGTAACTCAGATTTTTTTTTCTGACGGAAGTAACGCTCAGTAAAGGAAGTGGCGTATCTTTTTCCCCCTTGCTATCTTCATTTGCGGAACAGCTCTCGGGCGTTCGTTCCTGCGAACGTCGACTGTGCTCCCTGCGCGTCGACATTATTCCCTACCTGTTTTGAAGCAAGATCTTGTCTGATGACTCTGTTCAGTGGATAAGTGGACCGGCTCTTGTCAGAACCACTGTGGGAAGCCTTTCGCTGAACAGGCGGCGATCCTGCTGACTGTCTCTCACTGTTGTCACAGGCGGCGACTCAACCCGTCACCTCCGATAAACAAAGCCTACGCACCGAATACAGAATGTGGCACAATGGTGCATTCCGTGGTCCAAGCTCCGTTGCTTTACTCACATGTTTTTAATGGCATTATTAGAATATTTAATGGAATTATGAGTTAAAACTTGACATGATTGGTTGCCATGATACATAAATATTGTTTGTCTGTACTTAAATAGTATGTAATCTTTTAATATTGCTCATGTGTTTTTGAGTTATTTATAATAATGAGCCAAACGTTAATTTTTAAACAGAATAATACTTCGAGCAAAACCAGCAGAGGAAAACAAAGGTTTAAGAACACTGCCATAGAAAAACGCAATAACAGACCCTACGTGCATTCGATACAAACCGACAGAAGAAAACACCAGTTTAGGAATGCAGTTAAAGAAAAATACCACAACATAGAGATTCTCTCGATTCAAACGCTACGGGAAAACGTTTTAATAAAGCAGTGAAAGAATAATAGTTCAACACGGACACTTCCTGGATGCTAACCCGATATCCAGACGGAACGACGGTTTAAGAACACGGGTATGCAGGGGCGTAGCCAGAAATTTTTCATGGGGGGGTTACGACTACTACAACTCATATATATGTATACGTGGGTGTGACAATGTAGTGAAGAATATACATTTTGTATGCCAAAAAATTCCTCATGGGGGGGGGTTATGACCCCCCTAACCCCCCTTGGCTACGCCCCTGCGGGTATGTAACACCACAAAGAAACAAACACTGGCTGCAAAGGGTTTAAGAACAAAATAAAAGAATAACAAATGGACACTCCGCGGATTCTAACCCAACTTCAAGACGGAGCAACGCTTTAACGCGGGGATGGAACACCACAAAGAAACGGACCTTGGCTGCACTCAATCCCAAACAATAGACAGAACCTGCAGTTTAAAAACACGCTCTCTCAATTACGTTGAGCGATTTAAGTGCTCCAAAAAAGGAAGAAAGCAATTTCTATCATTTTTCACTGCAAAACACTCCATGCAGAGCGATCTACTAAAAACACTAAAAACCAGCTTTCGATTTCTTCTTCAAAAGAAAAGATAAGGAGCACTTGTTACGACCTTACCAATTTGAAAAGATTTCCTCAATTTGGGAGCGTTTTCGTCTTCCCTGATTGGTCAGATATATAATCGCGCGCGCCTTCTCCCTTCTCCCGTCCGAAAAAAAAAAAAAAACAATAATGGCTGCCTGCATCAAGCTGTCTCGTCGCCCAGGATCGAATATTAAGCCTGCCTATAAATACAAGTAAGATTTTATTTTATATTCTTTACATGTTTTAATACACTTCTACCCTGTTAGTTTTAGATTTACCTATCCAGACCATGTAAATTTTTATTCATGTGAATTGTGAATCATGTCATAAAGCTAACATTTGGCGTGAAGCCTAAATGCTTTGTTGTCGTATCCTGTAAGTCTGTGTAGAGTAAATATCTTGGAGCTTCTGAATAATGAATCCTCATGGGGTGCATTTGACAGCAGTGCTCTCAAGGCGGATTAATGCAAGTTTAATGGTAAAGTGGCATGATGGTAAAGATTAATGCAAGTTTAATGGTAAAATGGATAATCGTAAAGTGGCGGATTAATGCAAGTTTTTTTGGGGGGGCGGTCAGTTTGTCGGTAGGGGCGGTTAGTTAGAAGATTAACATATACATCCATTTTATGGAAGTAAAATAGGATCTTTTACTTTAATTTCTTTTTTCTCGGGGGGGGGGCGGTCGCCCCTCCGCCCCCACCTTTAATCCGCCCTTGGTAGCGTAATCAGGATTTTATTTACTGGGGGGGGGGCATAAAATTCTATCCTAAAGTTCAATTGTAAGCTAAGTAAAGTGTTTTTATGATAATTATGATGTACAAAAGGAATGCTTTATGAGTATAATCTAAGTGATTGATTTTATTTTATATTTTATAGCAGTTAATCCTTTAGAGAACATTTGATATGTTGTCAAAAGATGATTTCAACTACCTTGGAATGATCATCGCATTCTGCAGCTGCAGAAGATTTTCGCAAAAAAATGTAGAATCTCGTTTTTTTTTTTTTTTTTTTTTTTTTTTTTTTGTGTGTGTGTGTGTTTGTGTGCGTGTATATATTCAGTTATACATTTCATTAGAAATATTATTTTTGTTTCAGATAAAAAAGTCTCTGAAAAGGGCCCCGAGGGAGCACATGCCCCATCTTGTGCCCCCTGCCGACGCAGCGTCTATAGTGACTGCTAATAGAGCTCAATAATTCCAGAGTTAAAATTTTCCTTAGTACATTTTGGAAAACAGAAAAAGTGGACTGTCGTAAGCATAACGTGATCGGAAATTCGTGGGGAGGGACAAATGGGCGCCGGCAGAATATTTCCCAGGGGGGGTCAAAGACTACTCCAAGGGGGGGGAGACTACTCAAGGAGGGGTCAAAGACTAATTCAATTTATGGTTACCATGCTGAAAAGAGTAAAAAAGCAAGGGAAAACACTGCATACAAAAATCCAGGGGGGGCATTACCTCCCCTTATCCTATGCTGCCGGTGCCCATGGAGGGACATAAAATAGAAGTGTAAATAATGGACGTTTCCTTTAAATTAAAAAAATATATATATTAGGCTTCAAATAAGATTTTCAAGAGGTTGGGCAAGGGGAGCATATGCCCTCCCACTTCATCCTATCGTGGCCGTTTTTAGAGGAATTCAATGTGTGTCCAGAGTTTGGA
Source organism: Cheiracanthium punctorium (assembly GCA_038373885.1). Classification (NCBI taxonomy): domain Eukaryota; kingdom Metazoa; phylum Arthropoda; class Arachnida; order Araneae; family Cheiracanthiidae; genus Cheiracanthium; species Cheiracanthium punctorium. The sequence goes on from JAWZYV010015230.1 coordinate 31,265, forward strand.
GGTTTTTTAAAGCACATGTCTTAAAAGCAGAAATTGGCCGGTTGTAGGAGGTAAGTTATATATTTCAGGGCCGTACCCAGACAAAAATTTCGGGGGGGGGGGGGAACCAAGAGGTGAAAAAGGCTAAATTTTTCACAAAATGGCTTTATTATTATAGTTTTGTTAACAAAATTTTAAATTTCGAGGGGGGGGGACCGCACTCCCTTGTCCCCCCCCCTGGGTACGGCTTTGATATTTATATATATTTATATATATATCCAGATAAATGTACAAAATTATAATTAAACTTCTAAAAATCACACAAATCGCTTTTGAAAATCAAAATATACACATTTCGATTTAGAGCTCATATATAACGAAAAATGATTATATTCATAAAGGAGCGTTTCATGGAAATCGCTCCATTTTATGATGGAAGGCATTCATAACTGAATGAAAGCATATTAATGAAAACGGAGCGAAATTCAGAAAAATCGCCCCGTTTATGATAAAAAGTATCCAAAACTGAATGAAGACAAATCTTTCAAAAAGGAGCATTATTCGCCCCGAATTTTTCGCTCCGCCGAAAGAAAACATTTCGCTCAGACTGAGAAGAGCAACTTCGTTACGCAAAAGGAAGAAATATTCAATCAGTCTGAGCGTTTTTCGCTCAACCATTTTGAGAGAGCGGATACAGAATAATAATTCGAAACCTACCAGCAGACGAAATCAACGCTTAAGAACACTGTGATAGAAAAACACACACACAAAAAAAAAAAAATTACACTACCTGCATTCGAACCCAACAAACAGAGGAAAACATCAGTTAAAGAACACAGTTAAAGTATAATACTAGACTATGGACATTCCTCCTATTCAAACCCAAACTCCCGACGGAACAATGGTATAAGAAAACAGTTAAAGAATAATACTACAACATGGACACTTCCTAGATTCTAAATAATTATCATGAAGTACCGGTGATTCTTACTGGAGATTTTAATGTTAATTTTCGCTATCAAGAATTTCAGCCGTCAGTTGATTTTTTAAAAGAAAAATTTGATCTAACTATGCATACTTCTCGACTTCAATCAGCAACGCGTTTCGGTACAACGATAGATGCTGTATTTTCGATAAAATTAGCAAATTTAGAGAGAAAAATTTATGTTTCACATTATAGTTACCACAAACCTTTAATTTCATACATAAAAAATTATTATGACATTCAAGTACCTATTTCCAATGAATAATATGAATATAACATTTATATAATCTTTGTAAAGTGTACATGAATAATAAATATAATTAAATTATAATATGATATTTATTTTAAGTTAAAGTTTAATCATTTCAGTGATATATGTCGCAAACGTCAAAGAAGTTTTACTTCAATCGCGCGTAAAGATTACACGCACACACTTTTTTTTTTTTTTTTTTTTTTTTTTTTAAAGGGAGGGAGGCACAAAATTGAGTTGCGCTCCGGTCTCTCAAGAGCTAAATCCGCCTCTAAATATGTCTATTTTACCTGTAAATCTCCGCTAGTTCCTTCGCTGAAGTAATTCGGAATGAGCAAGGCGTTTTTCATGTTGATCCTGCAATCTTGGCCACCAGCAAGCAAAAACAAAGCTGCCGAAATTACTTGTAGAAATAACAACATTGCTTAACAGAGAGAGATTCTTCGCGATTCTGCAATAGTTCACCCGAACTCCCGTGAATAAGAAGCACTTTGTATTTATATTAATATATTAAAAAAAATATTTTGATCTTCCGAGCGAAGAATTGCCCACCTGAACTCACATGATTACTTGATTAATACCGCAGGATTCTGTGCCAATGCCTCTTATCGATTCGGCGTCGCATCAGGTGCTGGATATCTTTATGCGATCTTGAAAAAAAACGCATAAAAAGCCGACTTGTAATGTAGGAAGTGCGATACTGACTGAAGAACATGACTCGACATTACACAACATCTGAGTGGAAAAGTAAATTCGAGGTGCAAACTAATTTCGGCAATTTTCGGTATCAAAACAGTCAAAAATTCTAATCTTTAAGTCAAGGTAGGGGGAGAAGGCACACTAGGCCCCGCGCCTACCTTTTTCAGAATTGGGGAGAGAAAAAGGAAACTCTGATTAAGTTGATTTTTTCCCCTATTGCAAATAGGAGAAAAATATTCAATCTTATAACTTTCGAAATTTGATTTACTATGCAAAAAAGTAGCGGTGTAACCAGAGTGCCTCCTGAAAAATCTAGAATTTTACCGGATAACTGAGACTATGAATGTGCCAAAAATTTTCTGTTTCCAAGAGTGCAAATTACAGCCTGAAGCCCAGTGGCTTAATGGTGGTTCATTGCACTGTCACGCCACATGGTCCAAGTTTCGATTCCCGGGCTGGGCAAGGTACGCACAGCCTTTCATCCCTTGAGTGGGTTGATAAAATGAGAACCAGACTTGTGTTAAGACTAAAGACTGATGGTGGACCGCATCAGGCTGGGCTGACATCCTAGGCATGGCATAAGCTTCTGCACCCCCAGAGCCGGACCGGAGGTCTCGAAGGCGTGGTTGGGCAGCTCAGGCCTTGGACCCAGGTGAGCTGTTGCGCCAGTTTTCTAATTTCAAAGCCACTACGCATGCGTGGGTTGAGCAGCGCCCTTTGTACTGCTGCTGAAACGGTATAAATAAAGGGCTGTAGCGGCGTGTTTAAAACAGTCGGTATTTTATCTGCTTGTGGTAAACGTGGAGTGAGACCAGTGGCGGTTCCATGAGGGGGGGTCACAGGGGTCATGACCCCCCAAATGGTCTTCGACTAAGGGGGCCTAGATTAACCACCCCCCCTTAAAAAAAGAAGGCCCAAGTCGAGTTCGGACAAGGGCCCAAAATAGGGGCCTAGATTAACCATCTCCCACCCCCCCCGAAAAAAGAGGGCCCAAGTCGAGCTTGGACAAGGGACAAAAATTCAGAAAGGCCTTGATCATGTGCATACATACCACATTGTGCTGTTGAAAGAGAATTTCTCTTTAGAAGACCATTGGTCTTACTAGTTTATTTTATAAAGCCTTCAAATTACTAGTACTAGGTCTTACTAGTCTATATATATAAAAGAGAAGAGTTTGTTTGTTTGTTCGCTATACACGTCCAGACATTTCGACGGATCTGGACCAAATTTGGCATGCTGACTAAATAGAACAAGAGAAAGCTAATGCCGTAAAAATTAAATTAATCGGATTAATAGTTTTTGAGTTATTTTACGTTTTGTAAGGTTTTTGGCCATTTTTCTCGCATTTTACATTATCGCGAGCTAAATTTCTGTCCGAATACTATATTTTTTATATCATTGGAATCTGCAGAGTTTTCTTTTTCAAATACAATTTGTTACAAAATCGTACTTATATTTGCCGATTTTTGGGAATTTTTTAAAGGAAATCCTGTTTCAAAGAAAATGTACGGCTTTTAAAAATATGCTAATTTTAAACTGTCGCATCGAAAAACCTAACGGGCAAAAATTTTTCATCTTTCAACAGCTTATTAAACATTTATTTCTCCCTCCTTTAAATTTTGAACCGTGCAGAAATGTTAATTAGATTTTTTTATATTATTTTTTTTCTGAAAAGATCGCAGGTTAAAATTCTCTGTGGACTGCAAATTCCGCAAAATGAAAGTCGAAAACTTCCCCCTCTGGTTTTCAAGGTCGCTTCAACTGTGAGCGCACTTCCCGGGGGGGGGGAATTTCTTCTGGCGTCCTGAAAGAGAGAGGGGGGAGAGAGGTGGAGATTAAGGTGACCATATGTCCTCGAAATTCGAGGACAGTCCCCAAATATAGATCGTTTTTTCAATTTGTCATCAAAAATACTTTGACTTCTTGGGTACACCATAAGTCCCCAAATTTAAAGATTTGTACTTTTACCCTGAAAATTTCCGTTTAGTTTATTTATTTCAGAAAAAACTGAAGAAATAAAATAAAATAAAACTACTAAAAGTGCCTTCTGCTCAGAGAAACAACAAAATTCGATCTCTGAAAAATGATTGTTAGAACACAGACAGGTAGAAGAGGAGAAATCTAGCCACGTCCAGTTCCCGGAGCCTCTACGCCATCGGGTGCTTTGTTCTTTTTTCTTTTTCTATTTTGCAGCGGGAAGACCCATGTCCTTTTTTTTTATTATTATTGCAGCGGGAAGTCCCATGTCCTTTTTTTTTATCATTGCAGCGGGAGGATTCACATTCCAGCCTAGCCAAGTCCAATTCCTAGCAACCTCTGTATTTTATTAGGTGCCGTGTTAATTTTTTTTTTCGTTGCAGCGGGAAATCCCGTGACATTTTTTTATCATTCCAGCGCGAGGATTCACATCCGTTTCCTTTACAATCTATATTTAAGGTAAATGGCATTTCTCATTCATTGCACGGGCAACGCCGGGCCACGCTGCTAGTTTATTTTATAAAGCCTTTCAAAAAGCCTTCCTCGTCTTGAAAAGCAGTCTAAGCAGGGCCTGATTACCGAAAAGGCTTGGGAAGCTTGAGCTTCCCCTCAGAATTTGAAGGGGGCCCAAAAATGACTGGAAAACTGCAAAAATTAAAAATTGTGTTTTTAAATGCATCTTTTAAGTTATTGTAAAAATTTTTTTTTGTTTTGAAACTTTGCACAAGCAAGATAAAATACACGCTACTTTAGTACTACTTAAGATTTGGCCTAAATTGACTACAATTTGTAATATTTAATTGATACTTTTAATTGCCTCGTAAGACCATGATAATAGTAATTCAACAAGTAATAGCCGTAGAATTTCGATGCAATTATCGTATACAATAATTTTAAATGTCAGTGTGTGTGAGGGGGGGGGGGATGAACACTAATCTGAATTGTGCTGGGCCCCTTTTTGTGATGTCATTTAATGCATTAGTGAGTTTTGTTACAATGTGCATAGAATTTAGAAAAACTTTACTTTTCCCAAGCAAAAAGGCGAGGAGGGGGGCCCCCGAAATGAGACGGAGCTTCCCCTCACTTCAATGGTTAATCGGGCCCTGAGTCTAAGGAGCACCTATGTTTATAAATAATTAATTTATGGAATCCAAATCTACCGTAACTGCTACAAGATCATAAAAATTATAGAGAAGGAAAGGGGGGGGGGTCACGAGGGAAGGGATCATACCTAAACCGGGCCGGATTACCCATTGAGTATGCTTCCGCGTATGAGCTATGGGCTCCTAGGCGGCCTGCGTTACAATTTAGAAGAATAAAATTATAATCAAACGTCATTAAAGCTATTTTAGTCATAATATTTTTACAGCATTTGTAACTCCGAGAAAATAATTCTGATTAATTAGCTACTTTGTACACAAAAAGAATTTCCGGCATTGTTAGCCACTACACTTCTTAATTGAAATTTCAATGTATATGTGCTAGAAAGTTTGAAGCTGACTAATTAGCTTGAAGTTTTATGTGCACATTTCAGTGATGTCCTGCATTAGACAGATCATTGTGATATATTTTGAAATTCAATAAAGTAATGAGAATTTTTAGCACTACGTCTATTCGAAACTCGAAAGGGCTGTGGTAATCATAAGAAGGCTTTTAAATAAAAAAACCTTCGTAACCCTGTCATCCCACTCCATGATTATAAGCTTTTAATTATGAAATTTGTTCCATAGGAGAAATTGTTTTTCCCTTTGAAAATATCTGGAAGCAAGCAGCTCTGTAAAATTTAAATATGGGATGATACACTACACATTAGCAGCAAAAAACTGTGTTCTGTAAAACATTTTTCTCTCCGAAAACTTAGTTCCTTTCAGTGTCCAAAAAATTCTAAGGGAAATCATATTTTCAAATAAGCGGAAGCGCTAAGCAGGTGTTTTTCATTGACGAAACACCAATCCATTAATTAGTAGTGGCATATCTTTTTCAGTTTAAAGATGGGTATAGTGAGGGGGTCAAGAACCATTATAAATTCTTAGTGATGCCTGTTCCTGGCATGAAAGCTATTAGTTTACCAGGGAGTTGCCGACACCACCCAAAAGCCATTTTTCAGTTCCATCATGTATTTCACAAATGAACAGCATGTGGATTTGTTTTGGAAAAGCAAACACTTCTTGCATCTGCTTTCTGGTGTAGAACTCTCGTTGGGACTCCAGAGGTAGCAGACATAAACTATGGTTCCATTTTAAACCCAGACAAAGTAAAAGGTTTAGTGTCGCCAATTTCGGTATTTCGGATACAAGGAACTAAACTTGAAACATATACGAAGATTGATTGGAAATATGAGTAGTCGCCGGAATTTTCTTATGTGTCGGAGACAAAGCACAAACGAGACAAACAAGTCTGCATCTGCAAGACTCGAAAGTTGTAAGAAAACGCCAGCCCTCCACCCTCAGTGTACAAGGAGAAAAGCGAAAAGGGGGAAAAACAATATAGCCCCCTCCCCCTGCCCTGAAGATCCAAAGAACTCCACACAGGTCTGTGGAGTGGAATATCCGGATGAGCAAATATTTTAAAAACCAGAAACATAGTGGACTATAAGAAGTGAAATAACTGATCGCTTACCTAACGAGATTGCACAGGAAAGACTATATGGAGAAAGATACGGTAAATACATATTTATATATATTATATTTTTATTTATTAAACAGATACAATTTCCTGCTTTGATTAATTTTTTAAAAATAAAAAATGTATATTTTATATTATAGTAATTTTTCAATGGCACAGACAAACAAATGTTTTTAAAGTATTAATACGAGTCTGCTCCATATATGCAAGACAATAGTTTATTATTAACTTAATTAAAAATAAAAATAATTTGATGGATATTTTAATTACATGAAGATAAATTATATTATGTGTAACTTTACAGTTTTAATTTTTTGAATAACTTTAAGATTTTTTAAAAGTAATTTTAAAGTAGGAGTTTCTAATTTTAAATTAAGAATTTTAAAATGACTGTAAAATAACGTTAATTGTCCCTACCATTTGTGAGCTTGGATATGAAATAACGTTTAAAAGTCTACTATGTAAATCAATTAAATTAAATGGATTTTATCTAATAATTCTTGATCAACAAATATCATTTGTCCTAAATGTATTCCAAAACATTCTCAATGGAATTAAAACGTTAACGCGTACTTGGAGCTTAATTACTTATTTTTCAATATTTATCTTTCTTCTTCTATCAACTTTTTCTCTGTGATGCTTGTTTATATAAAAAAAAATAATTCCTCACAAAGATTCTTAAAGAAATATTCATGTTAAATATTTCTATATAGTTTAATGTTTGATATATCTTTGATACCAGTAATCAATTTTATTTATTTGTGGCTTTGTGCGTGTTGGTGTGGAAGGATGGGGGGATTAATATGCTTTGATTTGGAATAATAACAATTACTGTTATAAATTTTATGAGAAATTTTTCCCCTGGAAAAATATTTTCAAAAGTTTCGTGCAGGATTAAAAGTACTGCCGACAATTTGAAAAAAAGTAATATAAAAAAATACTGGATAAAATTAATAAAAATTAGGTTGTATTGAGTGGTTACGGAAAAATCTATTTTGAGAAAAATTCATTTAGTAATATGGTTGTCTAGTTGAAACAGGTGTCATTGTTTAAAATGCTTTAAATGCTTATTTAAAATGCTTGTTTAAATGCTTTTTAAAATGCTTATTTAAAAAATTATCTAACTTTCAGATTTATGCCTATTCCCCTTGGGTGATTTAATTAACTTTTTATAATATTGCTTTTTTTTCATTATGGGGTGTCCAACTTGTGATTTTCCACAGTCATGGTAATTTATCACTGTTCAATTTTTAATCTTTTACCTTTATTTATTTTTATGTGTACAATAATTTTACTCTTCACTTCTCTACTACTTCTATTTTTACTCTTCCTATTTCAAACAATTTTTTTATGTATATTCTCCAATTGATTTGAAACAATAACAGTGGTCGAGTGCTTAAGATCACTGAAAGTAGTAGATGGCTAAAGTGTAGAGATCTAGGGTTCTGGGCTACCACGTTGCTGTCGATCTAACGGTCTAGAGTTTTGGGTGATTTTCTCCAGTTGTAACATGATTATGCTCTAGAACGCCTTCAAAAGTCCAAACCTAAAGCATAATCCCCTTTAGATATATAACTTTCGTGTAGCTTTGCCTTAATCAATAACCTAATCTCTTAGCAATAACCATTATTGTAACAATAAACTCTAATTTTACTCTGAAAAGGTATTTGCAAAGACTTAGATACCGGGATAGGCCAAACCGGGGAGAGAGTGGGTACTCAGAGACCGGCATAGGCCAAAGCTGGGCCCGGATCCAGGCCCTTGGTCTTAAGGGAAGCCTAGTCTCATTCTCCACTCAACCTGAATAAGTGATGATCCGAATAATTTTAATCGTCAAATGTTATTTCCAGACATATTCTCAGAAAATTATCTGAAATGAAAAGACGAAATTTCTATTAAAAAATAATTTTATTATGGATTGTGCTTTTGTTGAATACATGTATCTGCAATGAATTCAATAAAAATCTCGCAGTTGGGGCCAGAGCCGAAGCTAGGGGCTGGCGCGATTTGCCCCCCCCCCCCGGGTTGCAAGCGGAAAAAGGGGCGCACACTCAGCTAGAACACGAGAAATTTAAATATAATTTTACTGCTTTTGTTTTTCATTTTTTAAAAGCATTTTTGTAGGGGAGGATAGATAGAATCTTAGAAAAGTACAATGATTTAGGGTTGAGGGGGGGGGGGTGAATAGTTATTAAGTTGTTCAAAGTGTACAGGGCCCAGTTTTAACGAATTTAATAAATAGATGGGGAGGCCCAAACTGGTCATAGATCGGGCCCTGCCTAGTTATCCGCCTCTTTGGGGCCTACATTTGCATAAGGGTCCAGGGCCTCAAGAAGTCTTCAGACGACCTTCGTCATTCGGAGTGACCCCCCCCCTAAACTGACAGTCTGGAACCGCCCCTGAGTGAGACGTAACTATGCCTCGTCGACGGCAGAGGACGAAATTCGAACAAAATACGGAGTTTCAACGAGGAAGAATCATCGACCTTGTGAAGGAGGATTTTCCTAACACGTAATTGTGTGCAGCGCAACAATAGCGCAGTGATGCGAGCTTGGAAGCAGTGGACAGACGAGAACCGGACAACTCGAAAGTCTGGGAGTGGACACCGAAAAATGGCGTCAATGCGCGATGATAGACACTTGGTCCGCATGGCACTGATGGAGCGAACAGCTTCATCTAGACAGTTGGCAGCACATTGGTCCTCTGCTACAGGTGTATTACTGTTTGCTTCATCAATTCTTCGACGTCTGTTGTGCCGTGGACTGCATGTACGAACTCCTTTATACACAGGCCCGGACTGGCTGTCTTGGGGGCCCTCGGCTAGAGATTTAAAAGGGGCCTCTTCAGGAGCCAATTTGTCGATTTGGGAGCCCTGGGCAAAAGCTTCATTGAGGGGCCTCTCTTTCGAAAACTTTTTCACCATTTACAAATTTTTAAAGAACAATTTGGGGTCCAGGCCCTTGCCCCGAATGCCCTCCCGGAAATCAGGCCCTGCCTCTTACTGGGGAATTTATAGGGAATAGAGTATTAGAATATGTAATATTTGAAAATTAGGCTTACGCGCCTAAAAATCACATTTAACTATTTTAGAGATTTGTGGGACCCTGACTTTTCGGGGGCCCCTTGCGTCGCGGGGTTTCTGCGATCCTCCGTTGCGTTACTACGTAAGATTGCTGGAAAATAAATAATCAAATTCTTATTATATAGTTGTATAGCCACTTTTGAATGCCTCATCGGGGCCCCCTTGGGGCCGGGGGCCCTCGGCGATCGCCGACCAGCCGACCTGGCCAGTCCGGGCCTATTTATACAGGATCTCTCTCTGTCGAAACCATCGACGCTTGCAGCTGTAATGGGCTCATGATCATAGAGACTGGCGTAAGATTGGCAACAAGTGGTGTTTTCTGACGAATCCCGCTTTGTGGCACTATGATGGCCGCATTCATATTAGGCGCTATGCTGGTGAACGCTACCATCCGCAATGCATTATCGAACCCCAGGGACTAGTTCATGGATCGATGACTTCATCACGCTACATCTCCTCTAAAAGTCTGCTCACCTCTTCTTGCTTAGCACACGGCAGCCGCCTAGGATGTTGCTTGATGGGAGAATGGCTGCCTGTATCTATTCTGTGTTGCGTTAACTTCGTACGACCAAAGTCACCGGCAGTACGAGAGAAGAGGTCTTCAAATTCACTTATCACTTTCTCCGCAGCCCTTCTCTGTTCTGCCGTTAACTCCACGTCTTGTAATAATTCCTTCGTCAGGCACTCGGAAGATTTAGCTGTCGTTTGGCTGATGTTCTTATTAATGCAGGTAACAGGAGTGCATGTCGCCAACACTTCATTTTTCTTTATCACCTTCGACTTGTCCTTCACATTTGCTACTCTAACTGGAATTTCTGTTCTCGACAAGTCCACAAGTGCTGCTCCCACAAGTACTCCTCTGACGGAATCACTATTGTTTGGGTGTTCGATTAATCCAAAGCGGAATTTATTGCTTTCTTTTACTGTTCCAGAAATTATTGAATCAGTTCTGGGAGGTAGAGTGATATCAGTCTGGGCTATTATTTGCTGAACAGGCAAAATAGTTTCATTTCTAATATCGAACGCAGCTATTTCTTCAGAGTCTGAACGAAGCTCATTATTCTTAAAGTCCAAATTAAATTTCTGTGATTTTAAAAAGTCCCGTCCGAGTATAAAAGAGTCTGTAATATTAGCGACATATACCACATGGTCGTATCTGGCATTTCCAAACGTGATTTCTACTTGTGCTTGCGCTTTTCCGCCCACTTCGATCTTGTCACCTGTCACAGTCTGGAGGGTCTGCGAGGGCGGAGTCCAGATAATCTTCAAATTTAATTTCTTGGCCAGATCTGTTCTTATGATGGTTACATTCGCTCCAGTATCAATCACCATGTAGCATGGGGAACCATTAACGTATCCGAGTACAAATAGTCCATCACTGTCGCCATTCACTGATGAAATCTGTAAGACTTTCAAACGAGGCTTTTGAATATCCCTCAGCCTCTGTTCCTGAAAGTCGTCTCTTTTCTGTCTTCCTTCATGGGCTTCTCTGGTGCATTGATAACTGCGATTTTTACGACAAGAGTTCTTTTGTGCGTCACAGTATTTTCGTAAATGCCCCTCGCTGTTGCACCTCCAACATTTCACTTTTCTTGGCTCTGACTGTACTTGTCGTTCCACCAGATTTTCCAGGGTCTTTAATTTATTCTCTAATCTCTCCATTTCTCCATCCGTAGGCTCCTGGAATGACACAGCTCTAACATTATGCCGCTCTTTTCTTACGGCCAGCTGAGCTGCTTCCAGCTTCGTGGCGAATACGAGGGCGGACCTGAGGTCTTTATAATCCGCCAAGATCAATGCTATCTGAATTTCAGAGTCCAAAAGGCCTTCAATAAAACGTTGAACTGCAACTTCTTCTCGAACGTTATCAGGATAGCTGCCATAGGCTAGATGACACAGCCTATCTATGTCCGAAGCCAGCTCTTGAAGGGTCTCGCCAGATCTTTGCACTCTTGACTTTAGTTGTATTCTACTATATTCTTTCTGGCACTTCTCTCTGAATTTCATCTCCAAGGCACTTGCAAGGGCGTCAAAATCTCCTATCTTCGTCTCTCCAACAGTGGCGGCTCGTGGGATACAGCAAGTACAGCCGGGCTGCACGTGAAATTATCAGCACATACTTTAAAATAATTTATTCAATAACTTGATACTTAACTTGATACTTATTCAATAACTTGATGACTTAAATTCAGATTAGAATTATGGAATTCCTATGGTAAATTTAAAAAAAAAAATCTCAAAAAAAAAAAAAAAAAAAAAAAAAAAAACGTATTGTAGTAACGGCCGGATCGCTAATTCAGAAAAAAAAAAAAAACCTTTAATCTTCCCGCAATTAGACTGCGAAAGTCGTTGGTACAGCCGAGGCCTCCGAGAGAGAAAGATTCTTTCTCCTCTCTCGGAGGCCTCGGTACAGCCCTCAGCGCTGATTAAGGAATTGGCAGCACCGTTGCCATGGTAACGACTACGTAAGCACTTTCTCCGGCTTAGGATAGCATAGGGTGTTTTAGCTAAGACACAACCGAAGACAGGTTTTCTGTCTTTTGCAGCAGTTGTGAATTCGACGAACTGATTGGCTCGGACGAGAAGTGAGGAATAAAGACAGAATATATGTTCTAGCCCAGCGTTTCTCAACCTGAGGGGGGCGCGCCCCCCGCAGAACGTTTGCAGGTGGGGGGGGGGGCAAGAAAAACTAGTAGTGAGTAGAGCATGCAAACTAGAGCAAGTAGTGATGCATGTTTTTAAAAAATAATCTTATTTATTCTCATTTTTACTCAAAAATATATCCATTTTCGCTTAAAATGTTCATTATTAAAGATTAAAAAACTCAATGTATGCTGAAAAATGTGAGGACGGGGGAGCGCCACTGTAAGTTAGCCTTTGTTGGGGGGGGGCACGACGTTAAAAGGTTGAGAACCTTTTCTAGCCCATTCTAACGGAAACAATAGTTTTTTTTTTTTTTTTTTTGTCTGGGAAGGTTGAAAGTTTTTAGCCTTATTTGTTACTGTGTCCATGTGTTATTAATCTATGATTTAACCGTTTTGAAACATGGAGCCCCTTAATATCCAGTTTGCGTCTTGCTTGAAACTCCGTTTAACACATGGAAAGAAGATAATAAACGACAACCACTAAAAGAAAATAGACCGACACCAAAATTGTCCATTCATAAGAAAAAAGCAGGCTCGTCTCAGCATGGTCGCAGCTTCCATTTCTTATGGTATGCACTATTCTCGTGGCTATGGGGCAGTTTTTATTTACAAAAAAATGTTTTGTTGGCCGTGTTTAATCGTTGAGATAAAAAAGAGCGTTTGGAATGGTACCGGATAGGATGGATTAACCACCATCACACGAGCACGTAAAACACATGAAACCTCAATCGAGCATTTAAAAAATTCTTTAAAATTTAAGGAGTTGATAAGAAGTGGGAGCTAAATTGCTGACGCATAAAAGGAAAACTCTCGACTTTGAGATGCTGAATTTATCAAGAAGGTAAGCCTGAATAGACGCTTCATGCAATTACCCATCAAAGCAGTATTGTTTTTAAGTAAGCAAGAACTGGCATTAAGAGGACATGGCGAGCGAGAAAATTCTTTAAACATGGGGAATTTTAAAGAGCTTTTAAAATTAATGACATCTGAATTAAAACAACGCCTTTTTATAAGGACATCACTGACTGAATCGCAAGTTTAAAAGAAAAGAGGATTGATTTGACTTATAAAAAATAAGTAAGTTTTCTTTTTTCTTCTTTTCTTCTCAAGTTATCATTATAAAAGAAAATTCTCAGGAAATTTCGAATCAGACACGGATTAATGCAATTTTGAGGATAGGAGCGGCTGGTTGAAATTTATGTCCATTTTATGGAAGTAAAATAGGATCTCTTACATTTTTATGTAATTTCTTTTTTTTAAATCCTGGGTGAGGGCTTAATCCGCCAGCTTTCGAATTCAGTAACAAAGATTTTGCATTCCTAGGGGGGGGGGGGGAGGGTCATATGTTTCCGGCTGCACTAACATTTTTGACCACGGGCCGCCACTGCTCTCCAATGGTTTGCAAAACGCTAATTGCGTCTCCGCTAAGGGAAGCGGCCAATTGATTAGCTTTCTTGGACTCGCTCCAACCATTGGCTCTGGCGACGATCGAAAACTGGGTCTTGTAAGCTTCCCAGGGAGTCTTTCTGTCATAAGGCGTTAGTTTCACTACTGGGCGGCGTGACGACAACCTGATATTTTCTGGTACTTTTCCCAGCTTTATCAAACTGTCCAGTTTTTCTTCTAACTTGATCTCGATCGTTTCCGCAATTCTTTCCTCGTATTTCGCTTGATTTTCTTCTAGGAGCGACATTCTCTTCTCCATTTCCTCTTGGCCTTGCTTAATTTCTTCTAAATTTTCTTGAGTTTTCTCTATTTTCTCCTCCAATTTTTCTTGATTTTTCTCTATTTTCTCCAACCCAGTTTTCATCTCTTCTTGTCCGGCTTCAATTTTCTTCTCTAAATCGGCTTGTCCGGATTTCATCTGTTCCAATCCGGTTTCTAATTTCTTTTCTAAATCAGCTTTCATCTGTTCTTGTCCGGATTTCATCTCTTTTTTTTATCTCATCTTGTCCGGCTTCAATTTTTTCCTCTACATCAGTTTTCATCTGTTGTTGTCCGGCTTCAATTTTCTTCTCTAAATCAGCTTGCCCGGACTTTATCTCGTCTTGTCCGGCTTTCATCTCCTCTATCAGTTTTTTAAGTTCTTCCATTTTTCTGGTCCACACCATGCATTGGAGAATTAAAGTTTTTCTTTAGAATCCCGTTTCTAACACCAAATGTTGCAGAACTACTCTGCTTGTTTCTGGGGTTCGTCGTTCTAAAGTCCAGTGGGTGTAGGAAGTTCCAGTAAAAAGCCAACTGGTTAGGATGGAACACAACTTTATTGCTTCTAGAACTTCGTAGAGTAATCAGCTGTACAAAATCCACAAGCACAATTAAGCAGTAATGTGCTTTTAACAGTCCGCTTAGGTCAGAAGCTCTCACAAATGCTGTATTTCTCACACAAAATAAGTCACTTTCACAGGCAAAAATTCAGTGAAAATATTCAAGGGATATCGTACACAATCCCTTAAGACACAGCAATGAAGAATTTACACACAGCACTTTAAAAACAGCTTCATAAAGAAAGCTAAAACATGGCTTCTATAGCACTATCAATTCACAAAGCAAGCGTACTCTCACTGACAGCTCTTCACACACTGAGCGTTCAACTCGCACTGAACTGGGGCTTCTGAAACGCGCCGGTTTATATAGAGGAGGCAGAAGTTGCGTGCAGCTTCCAGAAAAGTATATTTCTTGAAGATTCTACATAAAGCGAGAATATTGATTATGTCATAGAAGAGAAATGTTAGGTAGGTGTTTTTAATGCAACAAAAGCAGCTTTACAGGCCCCATAAGGAAAATCGCGCCAAATGACCAAAATGTCGCCAAGTTTGCCGACTTTTGGCGAAATATCGCCAAATTTGGCACCAAAAATAAGTCCCCAAAGGTGAAGAGATCGAAGCCCTAGGACCAATATTTCTCGAGATTTCTAGAAACCCATATAGAAAAAGAATAGGGAAATTGAAACCTCCGTATCTCCGGTTCTAGTTGACGGATTGTGATGCAACGGAAAGCAGAATTTATCTATTTGAAGCGTAGAATACGAATTTTTAACTATTTTAAGCCCCAGAGCAACGGGTTGCCCCGAAAATTCGTAACAATATTTAGGATTGTTGTAACATCTACTTGTGCAGCTCCTCTTTCGGTTCCATTCGACTTTATAGTTTATCTACAGGGCCAAGAATTCCAAGAAATGTACAGACAAAAGTCTAATTTTATTTATATAGATAGTATTCTCATTTTTCTCTGATAGTAATAAAATCTAATATATAAAATTCTCCTGTCACGGTGTTAGTCACCATACTTCTCCGAAACGGCTCGATCGATTTTAATGAAATTTTATATACAGAGTGTCCAGCCTTAATGTGACCCAATAGCTAATTCCCGAACCGTTCGGTTTAGATATGCACTTCCAATTTGAAAAAAAAAATGTTTTTAAAAAGGTAAAAAACGTTTTTACGTGCTTTTCGAACCAAAGAACCCATTTAGAAAAAAATTACAAAAATTAAATTTTTATACGGTCCCCAGGTCCTATCACTCATATTTAGGAAAAGATGCAGTACACAAAAACAAAGTAAACACAAAAAGTCTCATTTTATTACGATAAAAACTGACCGAGTTATGGAACTTTGAAAATCATACATTTCATCCATTTTCTCGGCCATTTTCAAGACGGTCCCTTTCTAGCTTCTTGAAAAATAGCAGAGAAAATGGATGAAATGCATGATTTGGAAAGTTCCATAATTCGGTCAGTTTTTATCGTAATAAAATGAAACTTTTTGTGTTTACTTTGTTTTTGTGTACTGCATCTTCTCCTAAATATAAGTGATCGAACCTGAGGACCGTATAAAAAATTAATTTTTGTAATTTTTTTCTAATTGGGTTTTTTGGTTCGAAAAGCACGCAAAAACATTCTTTATCTTTTTTAAAACATTTTTCAAATTGGAAGTGCATATCTAAACCGAGCGGTTCGGGAATTAGCTATTGGGTCACATTAAGGCTGGACACCCTGTATATATTCGTTAGGTCTGAGAATACGTTTTTAACTATTTCTCATACCCCTAAGTCATAAGGGCGGTCCACCCCAAAATTTTTAGCCCCAGAGTGCTATTAATTTCAATCAGGTTTTTTGTCTAGACATTAGCGTGTCGAGTCACTTTACAAATGTGTTTGCCAGATAATGTGGAGAGGGGGGGGGCGTTAATAAAATGTTGAAAGTCGCACAAGGATTTGCAATTTTTTATAATGGATCGCTAAATGTGGTGCCAAAACGTGACAATTTATTATAAATATATTTCGAGTATAGTTAAAAACGCCTGGTGTATATTGTAAAACAGTTTTATTAGGTGATTTTAATATAGATTTCTATTCTGAAGACGTGTTTTGTGGAACAAGAAAGGAAAATACTGTACACTCGTGGATTATGATTCCCATTCTATGTCTTTGCGGCATAGTCGGAATATGCCTATAGGACGAATATGCCTGGCGAAGATTGTAAAACAGTTTCAGTAGGCTATTTTAAGATAGATTTCGATTCCAAAGATGTGTTTTATGGTACAAGAAAGAGTTGATTCCTACTTTAACGCCCCCACTCTCGCCAACCTAAAAAATCCCCGTACTTTGGCGAGCTTTGCAGTCATGGTTCTCTGGGAGTTATGCACAAGTTTCAACGGTACTTACATATTATCCCGGCGGTCCGCCAAGACAAGCAATTTTTCACCAAGATAAATGCCTGGCACATGAAATTGCTCATGGTTTGGAATACGATTGGCAACAGTTTGCCAGCAAATTTGACGAAAAAGTAGTTTGGCGGAACTGACCGCCGGGATAATACGTAAGTACCGTTTCAGCGCTCCCAAAAGAACTAGATGAAAACTAAGGTAAACAAATTAGTGATAAACGCACCAGTTAAGGAATTTGAAGACAGTTAATTATTACAACTACATTAATTGGCAATCCAAAGTAAATAAAAATGTAACGGCATGCTGTACTTACATGATGTTCCAAATCGCCATTTTAATTCTAAATTACGATTGCCACATAAATGCAAAAAAATGTCATTGTAACTGCATATGTTTAATGATCGCCACCTTGGCGAGAGTCGAGACGTTAAAGTAGGAATCAACCCAAGAAAGACAAACATGGTACACGCATGGATTATGATGCGCATTCGAAACAATATATAGAACGATGAAGTGTAGTTGTAATATACTTGGCGAATATTGTAAAATAGTTTTAGTAGGCGATTTTAAGATAGATTTCGATTCCAAAGATGGGTTTTACGGAACAAGAAAGAAAAATACAGCACAGTCATGAATAATGATACACTTTCCAACTTAATGGAATATGGAAGAAAAATCTGAAAATGTTTCAGATTTTCATCCTTTTATTATTTTTTTTTTTTTGGACAAAATTTTTTATGAAATGACTATCAATAAGTCTTAAGGCCAAACTATGTTTGTTTGTGGCTTAGATTTGAGCATACCATGTTTTTCACACGGATAATTATACGTGGCATGCTCTCGAGTGGACAAACCATGCAGTTTGTGTTAGCTGAAGATGGGATAACAAAAAATATTGTTTACTCTATTCCGTTAAGGGATTGATATAATTTTTAAGTAAAATTATTGTAATTAGCGATATCTTAATATATAAAAATCCAGTGTCCGTGTGTATGTTCCGAAATAACTCAAAAACGGGTCAACTGATATTCATGAAAGTTGGCATATATATGTAATTTGGTCCAACTTAGATAATAGGATAGTTATTATTCAAATTAATAGTCTCAATAATTAATAATTAATAAAAAACTGATCATCAACGTTGATTGCTGTTATTAATCGTAGGTTCCATAAGTCTGGAACAGATAGCGCCTTAAGAGAATTTCTTTATGTACAACTGTAGTTTAATATGTATTTGTGTACTGCATAAATTCAAGAAAAAGTGTTTATCCAAACCGGCAGTCAGGAACACGGCCAAAAATATTGGAACATTACTACGAAGAAAATTAATAACATCTGCGATATTGAAATACTCAACTCATAGCTTATCGTCTGCTTCTAAAGGGATAAAAGCGTTTTATTTTATTTTTTCCAAAATTGGCAACCGAAATAACTTTTTTATTGTTTTGAAAAAAAAGAACAGTTTAACAGTTCTTGCTTTAAACGACATCTTATTATTTGCGTATGTTTTATTTACAGAAAAATACTCATTTTACAGAGGAAGAAACCTAAAATAACGTATTATATATTTTTCATATATCTTATCTTATCTTAATATATAAAAATCCAATGTCCGTGTGTATGTTCTGAAATAACTCAAAAACGGGTCAACTGATATTCTGATTACGTTGATTGTTGTTATTAACCGTAGGTTCCATAAGTCTGGAACAGATGGTGCCTTAAGAGAATTTCTTTACAGAGAACTGTAAAACATTGTCCTTTGCATCTCATAGATGGCGCCAAACCTTAATGTGATATAGTTTCTTAGACTACACACTTTACATGTCTTATTTTGCCTACACCACGCACTATTTTTAGTAATATGCGACCCAAAAAATCTTACCTTACTGCCCGTAGCAGAAGACTCGATATGCACGTATTGAAAGAGCTCATGAATCAGTCGAACAGAGAGCAGAAAGAAATGCAGCTCAAAGAATTCACACAGCTGAAATTCATGCACGAGAACAGCGTGATAATCGTCGACAAGAAAATGCATTGAGAACCAGGGTGGCACGTCAACAACACATAGATTCATTTAGAGAACAAATCCGAGAAAATCATCGGACCAACCGCGCAGTAACACGTGGCTCATTTGTTCGTCTTGCATTTAATTATGAACCAGACATCAATTACTCGGCTGATTCCAAGGTTACTATTGGTGCGATGGACAAAACATGCAATTATTGTCAGGCGTTAAAATTTCGCAATGAAACACCCGGCATGTGTTGCGCATCAGGAAAAGTTGTATTGTCACCACTCCCTACTCCACCTGAACCTTTGAAATCCCTTCTTTCTGGCATTTCAAATGAATCAAAATTATTTTTGCGTAAGACACGAAAATTTAATTCTTGCTTCAAAATGATGTCGTTTGGAGCATCCAAAGTTTGTGATTTGTCATCTGATGGTCGTAATTTTGAGACAACATTCAAAATTCAAGGCCAGGTATACCATAAAATTGGGTCATTGATGCCAATGCCAAATGAAGATCCAAAATTTCTTCAGATCTATTTTATGGGCAATTGTGAAGAACGTGTTACAACTCGATGCCACTATAATTTCATTGAACAAGCAGAAGAGAGCAACTGTATTGTCATTAGAATTATTTTTGGAGAACAGTAATCAATTGGTTCAATTGTTTAAAAGAGTGTCACCACAATTAAAAAGTGACAATTATCAAATTGTCATCAACGCGAACAAAGTACCTTTGGGAGAACACGCCGGCAGATTCAATGCACCAACCGTTGATGAAGTTGCTATTATTATGGTCGGTGATCCAGTTGACAACAGATCCATAAAAATTTCACGCCGAGAAAATTCATTGAGTAGAATTTCAGATTTACACCGTTCGTACGATGCACTCCAGTACCCACTGATATTCTGGCAAGGACAAGATTAATATCATATCAACATTAAACAGTGTGATCCAGTCAATGGTAATGAATTAAATAAAAAGGTTAGTTCAATGAACTACTATGCGTATCGATTAATGATTAGACACAATCAGGACAACTATATCCTTCGATATCGTCAATTGTATCATCAATACGTTGTGGATATGTTTGCTAAGATTGAAAGCGAACGTTTGCGATTCATTCGGTTCAACCAAGCTAAACTACGATCAGAGGATTACATTCACTTACGAGATGCTATTGTTGGAAACGTCGATGGAAATTTAAACACCAATGAAATCGGCAGTGCTGTTATTTTACCTTCCAGCTACATAGGTAGCCCACGAAACATGCAAGAATACATACAGGATGCAATGACTTATGTACGTCATTACGGTCGTCCAGATTTGTTTATAACATTTACGTGTAATCCAAATTGGGAGGAAATCCAATCTTTACTATTACCAGGTCAACAATCAATACACGATATTACTGCACGAGTGTTTAAACAGAAGTTGAAATCTTTGATTGATTTTATAGTAAAATATTCAGTTTTTGGCAAAAAGAGTTGTTGGTTGTATTCAATTGAGTGGCAGAAACGAGGCTTACCTCATGCTCACATTTTAATTTGGCTTGAAGATAAAATTCGTCCAGAGGAAATTGATCAAATTATTTCAGCCGAAATTCCAGATTCTTCAATTGATCAAGAATTATTTAATATTGTTACAAGTCCTATGATTCATGGACCGTGTGGAGCGTTTAACATGACATCACCTTGCATGGAAAATGGGAAATGTAAGAAACATTTTCCTCAGAAATTCACAAATGATACCATTACTGATATTGATGGTTATCCATTGTATCGCCGCAGAAACGCTGATAATGGTGGTCATACATTTAAAATGAGAACTTCAAATTCTAACCAATTAGAAATTGACAATCAATGGGTAGTACCACACTCACTACTACTCTCCAAAATGTACAAGGCTCATATTAATGTTGAGCTTTGCAGTTCTGTGAAATCCATGAAGTATATTTGCAAGTACGTTAATAAGGGCAGTGATTCGGCAGTATTTGGAGTACAAAATATAAACGAAAATGATGAAATAGCACGCTACCAAATGGGTAGATACATTAGCAGCAATGAAGCCATCTGGCGCATACTTAGCTTCCCCATACACCACAGAGAACCTGCTATACAACATCTTGCAGTGCATCTTGAAAATGGACAACGTGTGTATTTCACTGAAGAAAATATTCTCCAAAGAGCATGTGAACCACCAAAAACGACGCTAACCGAATTTTTCACTCTTTGCCAAAAAACTGATGTGTATGGTCAATTCAAAAAGCACTATTATACACTGATATTCCATGCTATTTTACATAGAACACGTCAGCTAAAAAATGGAAACCACGTAAAAAGGGAGAACCACATCCTTCAATTGCAGGCATATTTAAAGCTAAGACACTGGGACGACTTTATACTGTACATCCAAAACAACGTGAATGCTTTTTTCTGCGTTTATTGTTGGTGGATGTTCCTGGACCAATCTCTTTTCAATTTTTACGAACAGTTAATGGCCAAGTGTTCAGTACATATAAAGATGCATGTCACGCGTTGCATCTTTTAGAAGATGACAACCATTGGGATCTGACACTTGCTGATGCTGCTTTAACGTCCTCGCCGAGTAATATTCGTCAACTATTTGCCATTATTTTGACGACATGTTTTCCAACCAGTCATCTACATTGTGGGAAAAATATAAGAACTACATGACTGAAGATATACTCTACCGACATAAACAAATAAACCACTCTCCAAACTTAGACTTTACACAAGATATGTATAACGAAGCTTTAATAATGATTGAAGATTTATGTATTACTAGCTGAAGTACCCGTCCTTGACGGGTTAGTACTGAATGCTAATTTCCAAAAAGCAAGAACTTTCGTCAGCATTGTAGGAGTACACAGAATGTACATCCATTCTGTATGTTGCCAAAGTAAAGAAATCGAAGTTATAATTTTTATGTGTTGTTAAAATATTACAGGTTAGAGAGTAACTAAGTAATATCATTTTATTCGCTTTAGTCGTAATTAGTCGTGATGCGCGAACGAATATTTACGCATATTGAAATAATTTTCGCAAAATCTCAAAATCTAATCAACATTTTTGAAAAATTTGAAGCCTATAATTTAAGTTAAGTGACAACCTATCCTGTCACCCAATTTCGTTTCATTCCCTGCAGTCTTTATTTCGTGATGCTGAAACAAAATTTCAGCATTTTAAAACGATTTTCGCAAAATCTCAAAATGTAATCCAAATATTTTAAAAATTCAAAGCCTATAAATTAAGATTAGCAACTACCTATCATATCACTAAATTTCGTATCATTCGTTATTACGTGATGCTTGAAGAAATATAAACGTATTTTGAGAGAATTTTCATAAAATCTCAAAATCTAATAAAAATGTTTAAAAAATTGGACACCTATACTTTATGTTGAGCAACCATCTATCATGTGACCAAATGTCATATCATTCGCTTTAGTCGTTATTACGTAATGCGGGAATAAAGATTCACTCAGCTTTAAACGATTTTCGCAAAATCTCGAAATCTGATCGATTTTTTTTTTTTAAATTAGATGCTTATAGTTTAAGGTGAATGACCATCTATCATTTCTCCAAATATCATTTTTTCACCTTTGCAGTTACTACGTGATGCTTGAACATAAATTTACGCAGTTTGAAAGGATATTCGCAAAATCTCAAAATCTAATCAAGATTTTTTAAAAATTCGACTCCTATGTTTTAAGTTGAGTGACCACCTATCATGACACCCAATTTCATATCATTCGCTTCAGTCGTTTTTACGTGATGCTTGAACACAAATTTACGCAGTTTGAAAGGATTTTCGCAAAATCTCAAAATCCAATCAATATTTTTTAAAAATTGAACGCCTATGTTTTAAGTTGAGTGACCACTTACCATGACACCCAGTTTCATATCATTCGCTTCAGTCATTTTTGCGTTATGCTTGAACACAAATTTACGCAGTTTGAAACGATTTTCGCAAAATCTGAAAATCTAATCAAGATTTTTTAAAAATTCGACGCCTATGTTTTAAGTTGAGTGACCACCTATCATGACACCCAATTTCATATCATTCTCTTCAGTCGTTTTTACGTGATGCTTAAACAAAAAAAGCGTCACGGACAGAATGACAGAATGACAGACAGACAAACTTTTTTTGAGGGTCGCATCGGATTCCCGGGTGCTTGAAACGGATAGAAATCGCAAAATTTTTGAATTCCAAGAAATGTACAGACAAAAGTCTAATTTTATTTATATAGATGATCTCAAATTCACCACTTAATCATTATGGTATTCCATATCCTAATCGCCCAGCTACAGACTTAGTAAATAGTGATGTGCAGCGAGAAGAACAATTTAATAATCGTGATTTAAATACATTTGTTACTAACAATGAACCATTATTAACTGACGAGCAGAAGAACATATGCAATCGAATTATGTTGGCTGTTGATGCCAAACAAGGCGGTTTTTTCTATTTAGACGCACCAGGTTGGACCGGTAAAACATATTTGTTATCTTTCATCCTTGCGAAACTACGGTCACAACAAAAAATTGCATTAGCAGTTGCATCATCAGGCATAGCTGCTACTTTGTTGGATGATGGGCGGACAGCACATTCTGCTTTAAAGCTACCATTAGACATTCATAACAATCCAAATGCAATGTGTAATATCAAAAAAAGAAGCGGAATGGCAGCAGTGTTACCGAAGACTTCGATCATAATTTGGGAATGAGTGTACTATGGCTCATAAGCATTCGCTCTAAGCATTAAATAGGACTATGCAGGATTTAAACAATAGTGACAGACTTTTCGGTGGTGTACTATCTGGTGATTTCCGGCAAACATTGCCAGTTATTCCTCGCTCTACTTTTGCAGATGAAATTAATGCATGTCTAAAACAATCAATTTTATGGAAACAATCAATTTTATGGAGAGAAATATTGAAACACTCAGACTGACAAAAAACATGCGAGTACAACTCCAAAATGATCCAACAGCACAAGAATTTTCTAAAAAATTACTGGCTCTTGGAAACGGTGAAATAGAATTTCATCAAGATACTCAACATAGTAGATTGCCAGATAATTTCTGTACTGTTGTTCAAACTGAAAATGAACTGATTGAGAGTGTCTTCCCAGACATACTAAATAACTATTTAAATCATGACTGGCTTAGTAATTGTGCAATTTTGGCAGCGGAAAATGTTGATGTTGATCTGATTAACTACCAGATACAACAATTATTACCAGGTGATTTAATGTCATTTAAGTCTATTGATGCTACTGTAGAAGAAAACGAGGCAGTGAATTTCCCAATTGAAATTTTAAATTCTTTAGACATATCAGGAATGCCACCACACAATCTTCGATTGAAAATTGGATCACCGATTATTCTACTGCGTAATTTAAACTCTCCTAAACTATGCAACGGTACACGTTTGGTGATCAAAAGAATCACTGGAAATGTTCTTGAAGCAAATATTTTGACAGGAAAGTTTAAAGGAGAAAATGTTTTGTTAATACGTATTCCGATGATACCATCCAATTCTCCCATACCATTTAAAAGACTACAGTTTCCCATTCGCTTAGCTTTCGCGATGACTATAAATAAATCTCAAGGCCAAACAATGTCTATTTGCGGCTTAGACTTGGAAAATCCATGTTTCTCCCATGGGCAATTATACGTGGCGTGTTCACGAGTAGTAAGACCATCAAGTTTATTTGTATTAACAAAGGACCGATTGACCAAAAATATTGTACATCGATTGGCGCTTCATTGAACATCAACTCTGATTTATTACGATTAAAGATATTTAGAGTATATATATCAAATTAAAATATTTAAAGTATTTATTAAATAAATGTTATTAAAATATTACGTTAATTTGTGTTAAATTTTGTCTTTCAAATTCTGCTGAAATCACTCAGCCACAGCAACGCGTGGCCGGGTCTGCTAGTATATAATTATAAAGAATAAATTACAATGAATTAAAAGTATAAATGTTTGGTATTGCGTTATTTTTACATTCCAGCGTCGTTCACAGCGCTCCATGCCTCTTCCACTCATATACCACATCTTCACACACTTACAATAAGTTAGTCATTTCTTTCTACTAAAATGATCCTAGGAATAATTTATATGGCAAAACAACGTTTGCCGGGTCAGCTAGTAGTAGTATAATTTTCTCTGGTAGATTTGTTTGGATAATATGGATTAAAGCACAGTCACGTTAATAACTATTTCGTGAAATTAAAAGTATTACATTCATTATTTTTCAACGATCGTCTTACAACTAACTAAACCATAATCCTCGTTGCGTAATATATACCGCGGTAGTTCCAACAAAAGGACTACTTGAACTTTTTGACATTTTGTTTTCGCATAGATAGTAACGATTATATTTTAGTAAAATATTCGTTTCCTACCGTACGAAGAACGGGCACGCAGCTAGTTAGATGTATAAATGTGAAAGTTTGACTCTCTATCTAGTATACGAATACAAATCCACACTGCACGATCGATCGGCTTGAAAATTTCAACAGATTTCTAAAACGATATGGAAAACGCCTCAGACGACTTTATAATTTCGAAAATCTAGTAATTCATCTATTTTTAGTGAATTTTTCCAATTTTCACTTTCATAATACTTCTGCGATACCCCAGTGAGTAAAAGTTGACCAATATGAAATATCTTTATGTAAAGCTATCAAGTGAGAGTAACAAGTTTGAAAATGACTTAGAAACTCATTTATGTTAACAGACTGTAATGAAAAAAAGGACGTTAGACTTGAAATAATTCCGTAATTTTTCAAATTCTGGTTGCAGGGGTCGATCCAGAAATTTTTTCCAGGGTCCCATTTTTGCGAAAATTGCTTAATTTTGTGAATTTTAACACTTATTTCTGCGAATTTTCATTCCAATTTTAATAAGAGTCACTTGTTTGTTAAAATAATTGATAAAACAGATTAAAATGTAGGGTGAAATAGCAATGAAGGGCCACTTTAATCGATAGTATTTTTGTGAAGGGGCCATTTTAATCGATTGTAATTTTGTTAGGTAGCCGTTTTAATCGATTGTAATTTTGTGAAAGGACCGCAAAATGGACCCCATTTTCGTCTCCATCGACCCCTGGAATAGTACCCGTAATTTTCTTTTTCAATCTTCGTGTGCCATGAATTATCCATGAATCCCCCATGTTACACCTGAAATTTTTGCAGAAAGAGCTTATTGTCTTTGATTTGAGTAAATCTTATAAATAAAAATGAAATTCTGTTTGTTTGTTTGTTTGTTTGTTTGTTTGTTTATTTGTTTGTTTGTGGATTTGAGTTCTATACAAATCCACAAAAATGGACCTATCAGCCTGAAATTTTGCACAGATATGTGAAATAATATAGAATAAATCATAGTCCACTTTAAAACTTTGAAAGTCCACCCGTTCCCGGAATTTAAGAGATTTTTTATGTTCTCCACGCAAAAAGCTTTCCGTAATTGTAACCCCTGTAGTGAAAAAAGTGTGAAATAAGGATCATGGTTGCCATGTGTGGCGATTTTGCCGAATAAGATGTTTTAAATTCTCAAAGTAAAAATAAAAGAATAATAATGATTTTTTTTGTTAGTTTATATTCGTAAGGTTATATTTTTTTTAATTATAATATCGTGTGCATGGGAAATCGGAGCAGGAATGAAATGTTTTATACGCAAAACAATAAGAATTGAAGATTTCCGAGGCTAATATGTTAAAATTTTTTAGTTTGGCGAAAAAATAAAATGGCTCAAATGCCGAGAAAGTGAGTTCTAGCGGTTTGCACAGTTTCCGGCTTGGCGAATTTACTGAGAGCTTAAGGAAACGGATTTTTGAAAACAAGTACAAAGGTTTTATTAGAATACAGCGTTAAATTTTAATGATCCTTGCGAAAATAATGCAGTTATTAAGGGATTTCAAGCGATCTATCTTCAGCATTCTCGCGATTTTGAGGAGGATTCTAACGCTTGGCGCTATTTATCGTAATTTAATCGTCTGCTATTTGGGTTATGAATACACCTGCGTATAAGTTTTTGAAATTTTTATTCAGTTGGAATTGTGCATTTTTCAGAGCAGCTTTTCTGTATCTATATTACATCCAGAAAAAAGGATGTTAGAAATATCAATTTTAATTTTGTTTAATCACACTCATGAATAATGATACACTTTCCAACTTAATGAAAGAAGGAACGAAAATAGGGAAGACCCATGGATTATAACTCTTTTTATATATAGCACTTTAGTGCGTATTTAAAAATCTGAAAGTGTGTCAGATTTTCTATGATTCTAGCGCTTGGCGCAATTTAATGAGAGGGTATTTTTAAAAACAAGCGTAGGTTATCTTATAAATAAAAATGAAATTCTGTTTGTCAATTTGTTGATTTGGGTAGTATACAATTCCACAAAAATGGACCTGTCAGCCTGAAATTTTACACAGATATGTAAAATAATATAGAATAAATGATAGTCCACTTTAAAACTTTAAAACTCCACTTAAAAACGTTTTCCTCCTGAAGGGTTCCCTTAATTTCCGTTCCCGGAATTTAAGAGATTTTTTCTGTTCTCCACACAGAAAGCTTTACGTAATATTAACCCCTGTAGTGAAAATAGTGTGTGAAATAAGCATCTTGGTTGCCATGTGTGGCGATTTTGCCGAATAAAATGTTTTAAATTCTTAAAGTAAAAATAAAAGAATAATAATGATTTTTTTAGTTTATTTTTTTAGGTTATTTTTTTTTATTATAATTTTATTTATTATAATATTTATAATCGTGTGCGCATAAGAAATGAGAGCAAGAATGAAATGTTTTATACGCAAAACAATGATGATCGAAGATATCCGAGACTAATATGTAATTTTTTTTAGTTTGGCGAAAAATAAAATGGCTGATAGGCCGATTTTTAGAGTGTGAGTTCTAGCGGTTTGCACAGTTTTAGGCTTTTTGGCTCAATTTACTGAGAGCTTAAGGGAATAGAATTTTTGAAAACAAGTGTATAGGTTTTCTTAGAATACAGCATTAAATTTTAACTATCCGTGCAGAAATAATGCAGTTATTAGGGCATTTCAAGCGATGTAGCTTCAGAATTCTCGCCAATTGAGTATATTGATTTAACTTGGGGGAAATCCGCCAAATTTCAGAAAATTGAAATCTTCGCATTTAGTACATCGAGGTAACGATGAATAAAACATGTTATAGTGGATAATTTAAAAAATGCGGCTGTATTAAGGGATTCCACTTTTCAAATAAATGCCTGGCGGTCGAACCATTTCCCATTTTGATTGCTGCTAAGTCAATGCTTCGAATGATTCCCTGAAAAAACTCTTGCAAAATGGCGTATGCTGGCACTTTGGCGAGGCTTAGATTTGAAACTGGATTTTACTTGAGACTGGTATATACGTATAATAAGACTGGTTATAGATAAAAATGAATGTTGGTATGTGTGTAGGAGTTTGAAAAACTCCAGCACCGTTTCACCGATCACCATGAAATTTGGTTCACCTAAGTCTTTTATCATGGAGAAGGTTTTTATGCTATCCGTTTTCCTCTAACTTGCCACTAGGTGGCGCAGCAGAACGTCGAATTCTATTCCGTTTAGCCATTTGCTATGCGAATATCGTCCAACAAATTTCGATGAAATTTGGTACACGCGAATATTAGAAGACGGAGAATATTTTTCACTATCCATTTGCTGTAACTTACCGCTAAATAGCGCTGCAACGCATCAACTTCTATACCGTTCGACTCATCGGCATAAAATTTTTTATACTTACGCATTTGAGAACGAAGAATATATTCTAACTGCGTTACTTTTGATGTTACTCACCACTAGATGGCACTGCAATGCATTATTATTTTAACTCGCCACAAGATGACGCTGCAGCAGGCCAAATTTTTGACCATTCAAACGGTGGCTATGAAAATCAGTATACATAGCTATTTGAACAATGAGAATATTTTGGCGTTATCCATTTTGCTATAACTCGCCACATGACGGCGCTGTAGCAAATCATTACTTTAATTAACCACTATATGGCCCTGCAGTGTATCACTTCTTGACTGTGCGAATAATCGCTATGAAAATAGGTATACATAGATATTTGAACACGGGGAAGAGTTTGGCACGATCCATTTTTCTATAACTTGACACTAGATGTCGCGTCAACACATGAACGTCAAGACTATTCAGCCGATCGTCCTGAAAATTCGTATACATCGATATCTGAATGCGAAGAATATTTTTGCCGTATCCGTTTTGCTAAAACTCGCCACTAGATTGTGCTACGCCGCATCGCCTTCTGCACCGTAAAAACGATTGCCTTGAAATTCAGTATGCATGATCATTGAACACAATATAACGCGATATCCATGTTGCTATATCTCTTTATTACAATAAATAGTAATCACAACAAATATTAATATCAAAAAGTCCATTCATTCCCGTGCGAAGAACGGGTACTTCAGCTAGTATGATATACAAATAGTTGTATGCCTATAAGATAAGTGATATTTGGTTATTTATTTGCTCATTTATGTTCATAAATATGTACATTCACTTAGATAACTTTTCTATGTCCTTAAAACAATTATAAGCACAAATTGTTATTTTATATTTATTTTAAAATTACAAAATGTGTACCTTTGGTATATTTTGACATTTTGAGCAATTGATTTTAATAGTTCACTTATGTTTTTAATTGAAATTTTGATATCTGCAATTTTTTTCAATTAAACAAAAGAATCAAAATTACACGATGAAATATCTATTAGTAATCTAAAGTAAATTTAACAAGGGGGATTATCTGGCCACTAATATAACCAAAATTGAATATTTCAGTTTTCAAGTCTAATGTAAAATTAAAAAGTATGATAATATATTTTAAGAAATCTGAATATCTAAAGTGAAATGCAACATTTTAAAAAATGAACTGCCTGAAATTAGAATTGTTTAGTTTAAAACTACAATCTTTAAAATAATATATAATAACTAGCTGACCCGGCAAACGTTGTTTTGCCATATAAATTATTCTTAGGATTATTTTAGTAGAAAGAAATGACTAACTTATTGTAAGTTTGTGAGGATGTGGTATATGAGTGGAAGAGGCATGGAGCGCTGTGAACGATGCTGGAATATAAAAATAACACAATACCAAACATTTATATTTTTAATTCATTGTAATTTATTCTTTAAATTTATATATATCGCTAATTACAATAATTTTACTAAAAAATAATATCAATCCCTTAACGCAATAGACTATACAATATTTTTTGTTATCCCATCTTTAGATAACACAAACAAACTGGATGCCCACTCGAGAGCATGCTACGTATAACTATCCGTGTGAAAAACATGGTGTGCTCAAATCTAATCCACAAACAGACATAGTTTGGCCTTGAGACTTATTGATAGTCATTCCATAAAAAATTTTGCCCCCCCCCAAAAAAAAAGGATGAAAACCTGAAACACTTTCAGATTTTAAATACGCACTATAGTGCTATGTATTAAAATCGTATCATAATTTATGCGTCGTCCTTATTTTTCGTCCTTATTTCATGAAGTTGGAAAGTGTTATCATTATTCATGACTGTGCTGTATTTTTCTTTCTTATTTCATAAAAACCATCTTTGGAATCGAAATCTATCTTAAAATCGCCTACTAAAACTATTTTACAATCTTCGCCAAGTATATCACAACTATACTTCACCGTTTTATATATTATTTCCTACTTTAACGCCTCGACTCTCGCCAAGGAGGCGATGATTAAACATATGCAGTTACCATGACGATTTTTTACATTTATGTAGAAATCGTAATTTAGAATTAAAATGGCGATTTGGAACAACATGTAGGAACAGCATGCCGTTACATTTTTATTTATTTTGGATTACCAATTAATGTAGTTTTAATAATTAAATGTCTTCAAATTCCTTAACTGGCGCGTTTATCGCTAGTTTGTTTACTTTAGTTATCACCTAGTTCTTTTGGGTGCGTTAAAACGGTACTTACGTATTATCCCGGCGGTCACTTCCGCCAAACTACTTTTTCGTAGATTTTAAATACGTTGCCAATCGTGTTCCACACCATCAACAATTTCATGTGCCCGGCATTTATCTTAGTGAAAAATTGCTTGTCTTGGCGGACCGCCGGGATAATACGTAAGTACCGTTGAAACTTGTGCATAACTCCCAGAGACCCATGACTGCAAAGCTCGCCAAAGTACGGGGATTTTTTAGGTTGGCGAGAGTGGGGGCGTTAAAATAGGAATCAACTCTTTCTTGTACCATAAAACACATCTTTGGAATCGAAATCTATCTTAAAATAGCCTACTGAAACTGTTTTACAATCTTCGCCAGGCATATTCGTCCTATAGGCATATTCCGACTATGCCGCAAAGACATAGAATGGGAATCATAATCCACGAGTGTACAGTATTTTCCTTTCTTGTTCCACAAAACACGTCTTCAGAATAGAAATCTATATTAAAATCACCTAATAAAACTGTTTTACAATATACACCAGGCGTTTTTAACTATACTCGAAATATATTTATAATAAATTGTCACGTTTTGGCACCACATTTAGCGATCCATTATAAAAAATTGCAAATCCTTGTGCGACTTTCAACATTTTATTAACACCCCCCCCCCTTCTCCACATTATCTGGCAAACACATTTGAAAAGTGACTCGACACGCTAATGTCTACACAGAAATACTGATTGAAATTAATAGCACTCTGGGGCTAAACATTTTGGGGGTAAACATTTTGACCTAATGACTTAGGGGTATGAGACATATTTAAAAACCTATTCTCAGACCTAACGAATATACATAAAAAATTTCATTAATTTTCATTAACAGACTTAAAACAGAATTAAAAAATTTCATTAATCATTTCATTTCATATTCGTCGAGTGGTTTCGGAGGAGTTAGGTGACTAACACTGTGACAGGAGAATTTTATATATTAGAATAATGCTGTAGAAAATCTTATTTGGCCCATTAAATTCTTAAGAATATCTGCAGAATAATACAGCTACTAAAAAAACTGCAGAAATTCTTAAGTTATTTGGCCCATACAATTCTTAAGAATATCTGCAGAATATATTCTGCAGATTTTCTTAAAAATTGAATGGGCCAAATAACTTAAGATTTTCTGCAGTTTTTTTTAAAGAAAATCTTAAGATTATTTTTAGTGGGGTAGATTGAGCTTCTTTGTTTTCTGTAAAAGTTATATAATTCACTTTTAAATTTGAAGTGAGATTGCAAATGTCTTATGTCAAGATTTGGAAACCTTCGTAGATATTTTTTTTTTTTTTTACTAGGGGCCAAGGCCCCTAGACTCGCTACGCTCGCTTTTCGTATGAGGCATTCGGCCCCTAATAAAGCTTATTCGTAAAAAAGACAGAATTTCAACAGACAAATCCCAAAGATTGGTTGTTGTTGTTGTGTGTGTGTTAAGGCAAACCTGCACGCGGGGTATGTGCCTAGGATAGGGGGTGCCTTGGTAGGAGAATTTTCTAAGGGGTTCTAACGCGTATTCACGTTAAATCCGGAGAAAACCTACCAAAACTTCAGACCGTTAGTTCGACAGCCGCACGATGGGACCCGAACCCGGGACCTTCACACCTCGGCCGTCTACCATTTTCAGTGGCATAACCACTGTGCCATGGTGGGGGCCCCAAAGATTGTATCAGATAGAATGTTACTGATCTACACGTTGCTTGGTTCTTGCATGTTCATTGGTTCATAAAAATTTAAACTTCACACTACAGTAGACCACTCCCCCATATCACGGTAGATATTTTGTTATAGGAATCCGTGTTCTACGGGTCCTGAGCTATACTCCACCTGGAGTGCGGACTCCGCGTATAATCGCTGGAAAAATTATTTGCACTCCTCAGAAACACAATGATATTGTTGCGGAACTACTCTGCTAGTTTCCGGGTTCGTCGTTCTAAAGTCCAGTTGGTGTAAAAAGTTCTAGTAAAAAGTCACTTGTCAGGATGGAACACAAACTTTATTGCTTCTAGAACTTCGTAGGACAATCAGCTGTACAAAATTCAGAAGCACAATCTAACAGTAAGGTGCCTTTTGTCCGCATAGATCAGAAGCTTTCACAAATGCTGTAATTCTCACATAAAATAAAACACATCCACAGGTAAAACTTCAGTGGAAATATTCGAGGGATAACACTAACAGTCCCTCAAGACTCAGCAGTGAAGAGTTTACACACAGCACTAAATTCAAAGCTTCAAAAAGCAAGCCAAACCACAGCTTCTATAGCACTATCAAGTAGAGGTCTGCGCCGCCGAGCCACGCCGACGCCGCCGAGGTCTAGGCCGGCGCCGACAAAGAACGCCGACTGTATGCCAAAGCGTATAATTGGCTTCAAAACTTTTAAAAAATTGTACCTAAACTTTCAAGTACTTATAATTTTCTGGATTCTTCTTATTATTTTACTGACCAATGTTTCCAATTTATAACATCAAATTAAAAATTTTTTGAAAAATTAAATGTTATCAATATTGACTTGAAAAAAATAGCAGATAAAGTTAAAAGATGACTTGATTGTTTAAAACGCAACTTGCATTTCTATCATTAGTGGGAAACAGGAGAAAAAAAAATCATAAAAATAGCCATTTTCGAAAATTTTTACAGAGCTATCTTGCTTTATTTAACTTTAAAAATAAATATTCCATTGATTTTTAATATTTCACTCATTATTTAAGCCATTGGTCCACAACCCCCCCGGCCACGGATTGGTCCCGGTCCTCGGATCAAATAGTACCGGGCCGCCAAGAAACGTTAAATTCTTATTTGATGTATTTCTCTCGGGTTTTTGCGACTTTGTCGTGTTTGTGTTCATTTATGCCTTTGTATTCCTTTGTTGTAGAAGAAATATTGTAATTCTTTTAACATTAGTCTTTTCTTTTTGTTGTTTATTAAAGATTTCAAGATCATGAATTAAAATTGCTGTCATAAAATAGAGAATAAATGTTCTTTTCTTAAAACTATTCCAGACAACAACTCTGCCGGTTGAAATAGAACATTACTTTATATTAATTTTTTATTTTTGGTGTAACTGTATTTTATTATGGAGGCATGTTTAAATGCAATTAAATTAAAGTTATTAAATCAAACTAATCTAAATTAGAAACATTCAACGCCCCCGCCCGCATATTACCAATCTTTGGCCAGATTCGGAACCTTCGGAGCCGCGTTGACCTTCGTTTTCCTTCCACCCGGAATCGAGATCCCTGATTGGTTAGCTCACTGACGTCATGCCTGCCCATCGAATTTGAAAACTGGCAAGTCTGTACAACAAATGATGAATTAAAATGATTACGGCAAATGATGAATTATGAATAAAAACCAGCGAAATAAACATATAGGCAGCTTGAAGTAGTTTTAGATGATACGCAATAAAAAAGAATATACAATTTAGATTACGAATCTTATTTTAAACCATATTTTCCACTGGTGCTACCATCTGTTATTATATAAGAAGAATTATATGATACGTTAATAAAAAAAAATCCCTAGGCTGCTTTCAATGTGTGTCTATAATTATAAGCTTTAATTTAATTAAATTTATTATAATCTGAAATGATTCGTATAATACAATTATTCAAGATTTATTTAGTACAATTTTTTTTCCATAAAAGTAAAAGAAAATATTTTTTGAAAAATTATGAATATCATTTCTTGAATAATGGTATTGTTACGAATTTTCGGGGCAACCCGCTGCTCTGTGGCCTAAAATGGTTTAAAATTCGTATTCTACGCTTCAAATAGATAAATTTTGCTTTTTGTTGCATCAAAATCGGCCAATTAGAACCGGAGATATGAGGTTTCGGTTTGCCATTGTTTTTCAATGGAGGTTCTAGAAAACTCGAGAAATATTAGTCCTTGAGCTTAGATCTCTTCACATTTGGGGACTTATTTTTGGCGCCAAATTTGGCGATGTTTCGCCAAAAGTCGCCAAGCTTGGCGACTTTTTGGTCATTTGGCGCGATTTTCCCAATGGGGCCTGGAAGTTGTTTTTCCTGCATTAAAAACGCATAATAACCTAACATTTCTCTTCTATGACGTAATCAAATTCACGCTTTATGTAGAACCCTCGAGAAATAGACTTTTCTGGAAACTTCTTGTTCCTTCTGCGTCGGCTATTTATAGAAGCGCGCGTTGCCCCGACAGTTCAGTGTTGATCAAGCTCTGAGAGAGTGAATACGCTTGCTTTGTGAAGGAAGCTGTGTTTCGCGCTGTTTGTGAAGCTTTGAATTTAAGTGCTGTGTGTAAATTCTTCATCGCTGAGTCTTGAGAGACTGTCAGTGTTATTTCTCGTATATTTTCACTGAATTCTTGCCAGTGAAAGTGTTCTATTTTGTGTGAGAAATACAGCATTTGTGAGAGCTTCTGATCTAAGCGAACTGTTAAAAGCACATTACTGCTAGATTGTGCTTGTGAATTGTGTACAGCTGATTGTTCTACGAAGTTCTAGAAGCAATAAAGTTTGTGTTCCATCCTGACAAGTGACTTTTTACTTGAACTTTTTACACCAACAGGACTTTAGAACGACGAACCCCAGGAGTAGCAGAGTAATTCCGCAACAGTATGTACTCTAAATATTAATAAATGACTTAAGTTAGAACTCTATGCATGAGATTTAATTAATTAATAAAACAAAAAATTTAAATAATTCATTGCATTTTTGTTTGCAGTTATTTAGTTGTAGTGTGGATATTTTAAAAATTTTACAATTTAAAAAACATTTAACCACTGTGTGTATTAAGTATAATGTTGGATTTCAAGTATGTTTCCCTGATTGAATTATTTTAACTTACATTCAGGATTTTTGTTCGTGATTTTTATTTAATGAGGTTTTTAACATAATTTCATATATTCCAAGATGTTTTTGTTTTTTCTTGAATGCATGCAGTTTTATTCTTTATTTTTGAATCATGGATTACGATTTTATTAAAAACCATTTTAACTTTAATGCTTTTTTTTCACTTATTGCTGAAGGTGTTGGATGACACTTTAAAAGCACTTTAAGCCTCCAGGGGCGTAGCCGGGGGATATCGGGATATATCCCCCCCCCCGAAATTTTTCGATTAGCGATGAAATTTCGTCTATTTATACACATATAAGTTCATATCCTCCCCCCGAAAAATTTTCCAGGCGCACATCCCCCCCCCCGAAAAATTTTCCTGGCTACGCGCCTGTAAGCCTCATTGTGTACCTAAAAGCTGACACAACTTTTATATATAAACTAGCAGCATGGCCCGGCGTTGCCCGTGCAATGAATGAGAAATGCCATTTACCTTAAATATAGATTGTTAAGGGAAGGAATGTGAATCCTCCCGCTGGAATGATAAAAAAAAAGGACACGGGATTTCCCGCTGCAACCAAAAAGAAAAAAAACGAACACGGCACCTAATAGAATACAGAGGTTGCCAGAAATTGGACTTGGCTAGGCTGGAATGTGAATCCTCCCGCTGCAATCATAAAAAAAAGGACATGGGACTTCCCGCTCCAATGATAAAAAAAAGGACATGGGTCTTCCCGCTGCAAAAAAAAAAAAGAACAAAGCACCCGATGGCGTAGAGGCTACCGGGAACTGGACGTGGCTAGATTTCTCCGCTTCTACCTGTCTGTGTTCTAACAGTCATTTATCGCTAATACCTACCCAACTCATAAAAAAATAGAGCCCAATCGTCAGTATGAAATTGTAAAGGGAAAGAATGTGAATCCTCCCGCTGCAGTGATAATAAAAGAGACATGGGACTTCCCACTGCAACGAAAAAAGAAATGAACATGGCATCTGTTGGCGTACAGAGGTTACTGGAAATTGGACGTGGGTAGGCTGGAATGAGAATCCTCCTGCTGCAGTGATAAAAAAAGACATGGGATTTCCCGCTGCAAAGAGAAAAAAAATGAACACGGGGCTTGCCAACGATCCGAGTTACCGAGAATTTGACGTGGCTAGGCTTCTTCCATTCTACCTATCTGAGTTCTAATATGTAGTCTTTTATCACTAATGCATACGCACCAACGTAAAAAAATAAACAGTTTCCAGTCATCAATATAATAACCAGTGTAACTAAATTTTGCGTAGTATCGGCGCGAAGGGGAGGGTTGGTCGATTAGATTAGCACGGTCGCTGTCCCATATCTCTCTCTTTATATCTCCACTAAGGCGACCATATTTCTATAAGAGTATTTTGGGGACAAATCAAGGGGCTAATTTTGTGATAATTTTTCATGAAACTTTGTACACCCTCTAAAAAAAGTATTCCAGTGCAAGAAAAATTTCGTATGTAAATTTCATATTTAAAACATGATTCTTCAGGAAAAGTGATTAATCATTAACAAAACTGAAATAGGAAATTTGGCTCATAGTCAAATACTTTATTGAATGTCTGTACGCGCTATACACACACACATTAATAAAAAAAAATTGCAGAAGGTTGGAATTTCAAGACTCCTGGGGGGGATATGTACCTCTTTAGTTTTATTTTTTAAAAATGATTTATCTCGGGGGGGGGGGGAATCTAAAAATTCGTTAGTTTTATTTTAAAAAATTAAATGATTTATCTCGGGGGGTGGGGAATGTAAAAATTCGTATTTCCTAATGCAGCGCTCTCCTCTCTCTCCACTCCCCTTCCCCACCCCCCTGTCTCTCCTTTGCTCGCCTGACTTCAGAAGAACGACCTTGAAAATGAACAACCGAGTGGGGAAAGTTAGGTACCTTCGTTCCGTTACTTGCATTCTGGAGAACATTTTAATACGTGACTTTTCAGAAAAAAAAATCATACAAAAAAATCTAATAAACATTTCCGCACGGTTCGAAATTTAAATGAGGGAGAAATAAATGTTCAATCAGCGGTAAAAAGATGGAAAATTTTTGCCCGTTAGGTTTTTCGATGCGACAGTTTTAAAATAGCATATTTTTAAAAGCAGTACATTTTCTTCGAAACAGGATTTCCTTTAAAAAATTCCCAAAAATCGGCAAATGTAAGTACGATTTTGTAACAAATTTTATTTTAAAAAGAGAACTCTGTAGTTTCCGATGATATAAAAAATATAGTATTCGGACGGAAATTTAGCTCGCGATAACGTAAAATGCGAGAAAAATGGCCAAAAACCTTACAAAACATAAAATAACTCAAAAACTATTAATCCGATTAATTTCATTTTTACGCCATTAGCTTTCTCTTGTCCTATTTAGTCAGCGTGCCAAATTTGGTCCAGATCCGTCGAAATGCCTGGACGTGTATAGCGAACAAACAAACAAATAAACAAACTCTTCTCTTTTATATATATAGACTAGCAGCATGGCCCGGCGTTGTCCGTGCAATGAATGAGAAATGCCATTTACCTTAAATATAGATTGGCTGGAATGATAAAAAAAGGACACGGGATTTCCCGCTGCAACCAAAGAAAAAAAAACGAACACGGCACCTAACAGAATACAGAGGTTGCCAGGAATTGGACTTGGTTAGGCTGGAATGTGAATCCTCCCGCTGCAATGATAAAAAAAAGGACATGGGATTTCCCGCTGCAATAATAATAAAAAAAGGACATGGGTCTTCCCGCTGCAAAATAGAAAAAAAAAAAGAACAAAGCACACGATGGCGTAGAGGCTCCGGGAACTGGACGTGGCTAGATTTCTCCTCTTCTACCTGTCTGTGTTCTAACAATCATTTTTCAGAGATCGAATTTTGTTGTTTCTCTGAGCAGAAGGCACTTTTAGTAGTTTTATGTTAATATATTTCTTCAGTTTTTTCTGAAATAAATAAACTAAACGTAAACTTTCAGGGTAAAAGTACAAATCTTTAAATTTTGGAACTTTTG
Organism: Cheiracanthium punctorium; assembly: GCA_038373885.1. Lineage (NCBI taxonomy): Eukaryota > Metazoa > Arthropoda > Arachnida > Araneae > Cheiracanthiidae > Cheiracanthium > Cheiracanthium punctorium. Next base: position 70,080 of record JAWZYV010015230.1, read on the forward strand.
GCGTCCCCAAGAAGTCAAAGTATTTTTGATGACAAATTGAAAAAACGATCTATATTTGGGGACTGTCCTCGAATTTCGAGGACGTATGGTCACCTTATAATCTCCACCTCTCTCCCCCCCTCTCTCTTTCAGGACGCCAGAACAAATTCCTCCCTCCAGCGAAGCGCGCTCACAGTTGAAACGACCTTGAAAACCAGAGGGGGAAGTTTTCGACTTTCATTTTGCAGAATTTGCAGTCCACAGAGAATTTTAATCTGCGATCTTTTCAGAAAAAAAATCATATAAAAAAATCTAATTAACATTTCTGCACGGTTCAAAATTTAAAGGAGGGAGAAATAAATGTTTAATAAGCGATAGAAAGATGGAAAATTTTGCCCGTTAGGTTTTTCGATGCGACAGTTTAAAAATAGCATATTTTTAAAAGCCGTACATTTTCTTCGAAACAGGATTTCCTTTAAAAAATTCCCAAAAATCGGCAAATGTAAGTACGATTTTGTAACAAATTGTATTTGAAAAAGAAAACTCTGTAGATTCCGATGATATAAAAAATATAGTATTCGGACAGAAATTTAGCTCGCGATAACGTAAAATGCGAGAAAAATGGCCCAAAACCGTACAAAACATAAAATAACTCAAAAACTATTAATCTGATTAATTTCATTTTTACGGCATTAGCTTTCTCTCGTCCTCTTTAGTCAGCGTGCCAAATTTGGTCCAGATCCGTCGAAATGCCTGGACGTGTATAGCGAACAAACAAACACAAACTCTTCTCTTTTATATATATATAGACTAGCAGCATGGCCCGGCGTTGCCCGTGCAGTGAATGAGAAATGCCATTTACCTTCAATATAGATGTAGGAAGGATGTGAACCTCGCTGGAATGATAAAAAAAGGACACGGGATTTCCCGCTGCAACAACAACAAAAAAAAAACGAACACGGCACCTAACAGAATACAGAGGTTGGCAGGAATTGGACTTGGTTAGGCTGGAATGTGAATCCTCCCGCTGCAATGATAAAAAAAAGGACATCGGACTTCCCGCTGCAATGATAAAAAAAAGGACATGGATCTTCCCGCTGCAAAATAGAAAAAAAAGAACAAAGCACCCGATGGCGTAGAGGCTACCGGGAACTGGACGTGGCTAGATTTCTCCTCTTCTACCTGTCTGTGTTCTAACAGTCATTTATCGCTAATACCTACGCAACTCATAAAAAAATAGAGCCCAATCGTCAGTATGAAATTGTAAAGGGGAAGAATGTGAATCCTCCCGCTGCAGCGATAAAAAAAGAGACATGGGACTTCCCACTGCAACGAAAAAGAAATGAACATGGCATCTTTTGGCGTACAGAGGTTACCGGAAATTGGACGTGGGTATGCTGGAATGAGAATCCTCCCGCTGCAGTGATAAAAAAAAGACATGGGATTTCCCGCTGCAAAGAGGAAAAAAATGAACACAGGGATTGCTAACGATCCGAGTTACCGAGAATTTGACGTGGCTAGGCTTCTTCCATTCTACCTATCTCAGTTCTAATATGTAGTCTTTTATCACTAATGCATACGCACTAACGTAAAAAAATAAACAGTTTCCAGTCATCAATATAATAACCAGTCTGCCTGAATTTCGCGTAGTGGCGGCGCGAAGGGGAGGGTTGGTGGATTAGATTAGCACGGTCGCCATCCCACCTTCTCTCTTTCAATCTCCACTAAGGCGACCATATTTCTATAAGAGTATTTTTGGGACAAATCAAGTGGCTAATGTTGTGATAATTTTCCGTGAAACTATGTACACCCTCTAAAAAAAGTATTCCAGTGCAAGAAAAATTTCGTACGTAAATTTCATATTTAAAACATGATTCTTCATGAAAAGTGATTAATCATTAACAAAACTGAAATAGGAAATTTGGCTCAAAGTCGAATACTTTATTGAATGTCTGTACACGCTATACACACACACATTGATAAAAAGAAATTGCAGAAGGTACCTCTTTAGTTTTAATGTACTTTTTAAAAAAATAAATGATTTATCTCGGGGGGGGGAAAATTAAAAATTCGTTAGTTTTATTTAAAAAAATTAAATGATTTATCTCAGGGGCGGGGAATGTAAAAATTCGTATTTCCTAATGCAGCGCTCTTCACTCCACTCCACTCCCCTTCCCCACACCCCTGTCTCTCCTTTGCTCGCCTGACGTCAGAAGAACGACCTTGACAATGAACAACCGAGTGGGGGAATTTGCCTTCCTTCCGCAACTTGCATTCTGGAGATAATTTTAATATGCGATCTTTTCAGAAAAAAAAATCATATAAAAAAATCTAACAAACATTTCCGCACGGTTCAAAGTTTAAAAGAGGGAGAAATACATGTTCAATCAGCGGTAAAAAGATGGAAATTTTTTGCCCATTACGTTTTTCGATGCGACAGTTTAAAAATAGCATATTTTTAAAAGCAGTACATTTTCTTCGAAACAGTATTTCCTTAAAAAAATTCCCAAAAATCGGCAAATGTAACTACGATTTTGTAACAAATTGTATTTGAAAAAGAAAACTCTGTAGTTTCCGATGATATAAAAAATATAGTATTCGGACAGAAATTTAGCTCGCGATAACGTAAAATGCGAGGAAAATGGCCAAAAACCGTACAAAACATAAAATAACTCAAAAACTATTAATCCGATTAATTTCATTTTTTCGGCATTAGCTTTCTCTTGTCCTATTTAGTCAGTGTGCCAAATTTGGTCCAGATCCGTCGAAATGCCTGGACGTGTATAGCGAACAAACAAACAAACAAACAAACTCTTCTCTTTTATATATATAGACTAGCAGCATGGCCTGGCGTTGCCCGTGCAATGGAAGGGAAATGCCCAATGACTTTATATATAGATTGTAAAGGGAAGGAATGTGTCTTGACTTTGCCCAATGATGTGCCGAAATGATTTGCCCAATGATTTGCCCAATTGACTTTGCCCAATGATGTGAAGAAATGCCCAATGACTTTATATATAGATTGTAAAGGGAAGAAATTTGGTCCAGATCCGTCGAAATGCCTGGACGTGTATAGCGAACAAACAAACAAACAAACAAACTCTTCTCTTTTATATATATAGACTAGCAGCATGGCCTGGCGTTGCCCGTGCAATGGAAGGGAAATGCCCAATGACTTTATATATGTGATTGTAAAGGGAAGGAATCCTCACGCTTCAATGATAAAAAAAAGGACATGGGACTTCCCGCTGCAACGAAAAAAAAAATGAAGTAGGCACCTGATAGCGTACAGACGTTACTAAGAATTGGACGTGGCTAGGCTTGAATGTGAATCCTACCGCTACAATTATAAAAAAAGGACATGGGACTTCCCGCTGCAAAAAAAAAAGAACACGGCACCTGATAGCTTACAGAGGTTACCGTGAATTGGACGTTGCTAGGCTTCTCCCCTTCTACCTGTCTGTGTTCTAACAGTCTTTTATCGCTAATACTTAAGCAACTACTGAAAACAAATAGAATCCAACCGTCGGTATGAGATTGTAAAGGGAAGGAATGTGAATCCTCCCGCTGCAATGATAAAAAAAAAGGTACACGGTCCTTTCCGCAGCAACGAAAAAAAAAAAAAAAAAAAAAAAAAGGAAATGAACAGTGGACTTGCCAGCGTACAGAGGTTCCCGAGAATTGGACGTAGCTAGGTTTCTCTCCTTCTGCCTGTTGTGTTCTGATAGTCATTTATCACTAATACTTGCGCACCTCATAAACTAATTATTTTTTATTTCAAATCCAGTAAGAATCACTGGGGGCAAATCATTGGGCATATATACAGTAGATAAGAACCTAAATAATGATAGATGAATTAAAAATCCAGGTTTTTATAATTATTTTATTAAAAAATCTAGGTTTGTTTACACGTAATGTTCGCAGTGAGTTTAATTTATTTATAAATATTTTCTCGAGGAATTGATAATCCGTGTAAAATACTATCTTCAAATTCTTCAGGAGTCATAATTCCTAATGCAACGATTTCAAATAAATCCCGCATGTTTTTTTATTCTAACGGATTCTCCTTTTAAATGCTAGAACGACCTTGAGAACGTAAATCATATGAAAAAAAGAACACCGTCAGTTGTCTTGGCAACACTTCATCCCCACTTACACACCACACCTCACACAAGACACACGCAACACCGACTGGAAAAAGAGAGTGTCTCTTCGAGTCGGTGTTGACACAGGACGAAAGGGGGGGAAATTTGCTGTTTCTTTAATCACGGAAGGGAATTTTAACCTGCGATGTTTTCAGAAAAAAAATCATATAAAAAAATCATATAAACATTTCTGCACGGTTCAAAATTTTAAAGAGGGAGAAATAAATGTTTAATCAGCTGTAAAAAGATGGAAAATTTTTGCCCGTTAGGTTTTTCGATGCGACAGTTTTAAAATAGCATATTTTTAAAAGCAGTACACTTTCTTCAAAACAGGATTTCCTTTAAAAAATTCCCAAAAATCGGCAAATGTAAGTACGATTTTGTAACAAATTGTATTTGAAAAAGAAAACTCTGTAGTTTCCGATGATATAAAAAATATAGTATTCGGACAGAAATTTAGCTCGCGATAACGTAAAATGCGAGAAAAATGGCCAAAAACCTTACAAAACATAAAATAACTCAAAAACTATTAATCCGATTAATTTCATTTTTACGGCATTAGCTTTCTCTTGTCCTATTTAGTCAGTGTGCCAAAATTGGTCCAGATCCGTCAAAATGTCTGGACGTGTATAGCGAACAAACAAACTCTTCTCTTTTATATATATAGACTAGCAAAGAGACGAGCAAACGAAAAAGAAATGAACATGGCATCTTTTGGCGTACAGAGGTTACCGGAAATTGGACGTGGGTATGCTGGAATGAGAATCCTCCCGCTGCAGTGATAAAAAAAAGACATGGGATTTCCCGCTGCAAAGAGGAAAAAAATGAACACAGGGATTGCTAACGATCCGAGTTACCGAGAATTTCACGTGGCTAGGCTTCTTCCATTCTACCTATCTCAGTTCTAATATGTAGTCTTTTATCACTAATGCATACGCACTAACGTAAAAAAATAAACAGTTTCCAGTCATCAATATAATAACCAGTCTGCCTGAATTTCGCGTAGTGGCGGCGCGAAGGGGAGGGTTGGTGGATTAGATTAGCACGGTCGCCATCCCACCTTTCTCTTTCAATCTCCACTAAGGCGACCATATTTCTATAAGAGTATTTTTGGGACAAATCAAGTGGCTAATGTTGTGATAATTTTCCGTGAAACTATGTACACCCTCTAAAAAAAGTATTCCAGTGCAAGAAAAATTTCGTACGTAAATTTTATGTTTAAAACATGATTCTTCATGAAAAGTGATTAATCATTAACAAAACTGAAATAGGAAATTTGGCTCAAAGTCGAATAATTTATTGAATGTCTGTACACGCTATACACACACACATTGATAAAAAGAAATTGCAGAAGGTACCTCTTTAGTTTAATTTTTAAAAAAATAAATGATTTATCTCGGGGGGGGGGAATGTAAAAATTCGTATTTCCTAATGCAGCGCTCTTCACTCCACTCCACTCCCCTTCCCCACACCCCTGTCTCTCCTTTGCTCGCCTGACGTCACAAGAACGACCTTTACAATGAACAACCCAGTGGGGGAATTTGCCTTCCTTCCGCAACTTGTATTCTGGAAATAATTTTAATATGCGATCTTTTCAGAAAATAAAATTATATAAAAAAATCTAACAAACATTTCCGCACGGTTCAAAGTTTAAAAGAGGGAGAAATACATGTTCAATCAGCGGTAAAAAGATGGAAATTTTTTGCCCATCACGTTTTTCGATGCGACAATTTAAAAATAGCATATTTTTAAAAGCAGTACATTTTCTTCGAAACAGTATTTCCTTAAAAAAATTCCCCAAAATCGGCAAATGTAACTACGATTTTGTAACAAATTGTATTTGAAAAAAAGAACTCTGTAGTTTCCGATGATATAAAAAATATAGTATTCGGACAGAAATTTAGCTCGCGATAACGTAAAATGCGAGGAAAATGGCCAAAAACCGTACAAAACATAAAATAACTCAAAAACTATTAATCCGATTAATTTCATTTTTTCGGCATTAGCTTTCTCTTGTCCTATTTAGTCAGTGTGCCAAATTTGGTCCAGATCCGTCGAAATGCCTGGACGTGTATAGCGAACAAACAAACAAACAAACAAACTCTTCTCTTTTATATATATAGAAAAGATTAGATTTGTCTCCTTGTATCTCTTTTTCAGTGTTGATTAGGGATTATTCCTGATATTTTTCTAATTTTAATACGGACAAATGCATATTAGAAAACAGTATACATACAGCAAAATGCCTCTGAGACCATTATTTTTTGTTGTAAAGCATTTTCTACCATGACAGTATTAAATTTAGTTTGTAAATAACAGTTATAGAGAAAGAACTCTCCAAATTGTTTTCCTCTCTTACTGTATTTAAAAATTTTACTGTATGATATGAGGCATTTTACAGTATGTATATATAATTTATGTACTATAGAATTAATATATCCATTAAAATTATAGAAATACGGATAAATACACATTAGAAAAATGCTTGGAATACACACTACATTACATGAGCTGGAATGAAATTGGCTTGAGGGGACAAAAGGGACTTGTTTACTGGCACAAAAATCACTAAAAGGAAAATTGTAACAAGACTATGTTCATGATATAGTATAACTTATAATAAACTGTCGGCAGAACTGGTAATTTATACACTGAGCATTTTACAGATTGGTGATTAAAGCTGAAATTTGCTGACAGTCCTTTGGCAATTGACGATTTTGTCGACAAAAGTACTTTTTAGGGTGGGGAGGGTGTCCGCTCGCCTTCCTCCTAAGCGCACAGAAACCCACTGTTGAGGTGAAACCATATTTGATGAAAGAAAAAAAAGTGACTATTTGATAATATGCTTCGTTCTACATATCTGCCGTCCCTTAAAACTTATCTGAATCTGTCACTGCATTTGCTGTTAGTAAAATAATTAAAAACTTTAATTTCAAATTTCACAGTTTTTCATATATCTATAGAAATGTTATGAAATAGCACATCAATTTGTCAAATATTCGTCAAATATAATTATCCAACATTAGGTTTCTGCATTGGCCTAAAATATGAAACTAACTTATAAATGTAATGGTTAACAATTATGATAGCTAAATGTTAAAAATAACCAATTTCCAACAGTTGGATAATAGAGTGACAACATACAGATTTTACGGTGTCCCAATGTATACATTTACACGTTAACCCAACGTATGCATTTATACGTTAACATAATGTATGCATTAATACGTTAGCCCAACGTATGCATTAATACGTTAGCCCAACGTATGTATTTATACGTTAGCCCAACGTATGCATTCATACGTTAGCCCAACGGTTGGAAATATGTTGGCAAAACGTTAGAGCATACGTTGGCCCAACGTAAGAAATAACCAGTTGCCAACCGTTGGATAACCGTAAGCCAACGTGTCATTTCAACGTTGCCCCAACGTATGCATTCATACGTTGCCCCAACGTATGTGTGCTACCTGGGAGACAGTATTAAATTTAGTTTGTAAATAACAGTTATAGAGAAAGAACTCTCCAAATTGTTTTCCTCTCTTACTGTATTTAAAAATTTTACTGTATGATATGAGGCATTTTACAGTATGTATATATAATTTATGTACTATAGAATTAATATATCCATTAAAATTATAGAAATACGGATAAATACACATTAGAAAAATGCTTGGAATCATCCCTAATTAACACTGAAAAAAGATACAAGGAGATAAATCTAATTTGAAAAAAAAAAAAAAAAATGTGTCATTATTTAGACAGACAATGAAGCTTAAAGTGCTTTTAAAGTGTTAACCAACACCTTCAGCAATAAATGAAAAAAAAAAAAAAAAAAAACGTTGAAGTTTAAATGGTTTTTAATAAAATCGTAATCCATGATTAAAAATAAAGAATTAAAATACATGCATTCAAGAAAAAACGAAAACATCTTGGAATGTATGAAATTATGTTAAAAACCTCATTAAATAAAAATTACAAACAAAAAACCTGAATGTAAATTTTTAAAAAGTCGTAATGTAAATTAAAGTAATTCAATCAGTGAAACATACTTGAAATCCAACATTATGCTTAATACACACACAGTGGTTAAATGTTTTTTTTTTAAATTGTAAAATTTTTAAAATATCCACACCACAACTAAATAACTGCAAACAAAACATGCAATTAATTATTTAAATTCCTTTTTTTTATTAATTAATTAAATCCCGTGCATCTAACTTAAGTCATTTATTAATATTTAGAGTACATACCATTATTCAAGAAATGATATTCATAATTTTTCAAAAAATATTTCCTTTTACTTTTATGGAAAAAAAAATGTACTAAATAAATCTTGAATAATTGTATTATACGAATCATTTCAGATTATAATAAATTTAATTAAATTAAAGCTTATAATTATAGACACACATTGAAAACAGCCTAGGGATTTTTTTTTTCTTTTTATTTATTAACGTATTATATAATTCTACTTATATAATAACAGATGGCAGCACCAGTGGAAAATATGGTTTAAAATAAGATTCGTAATCTAAATTGTATATTCTTTTTTATTGCGTATCATCTAAAACTACTTCAAGCTGCCTATATGTTTATTTCGCTGGTTTTCATCTCATGATAATTAATGATTTTAATTCATAATTCATCATTTGCCGTAATCATTTTAATTCATCATTTGCCGTACAGACTTGCCAGTTTTCAAATTCGGTGGGCAGGCATGACGTCAGTGAGCTAACCAATCAGGGATCTCGATTACGGGCGGAAGGAAAACGAAGGTCAACGCGGCTCCGAATGAATGTAAAGATAGGTAATATCAAAGCCTCCTAGAAAATTACTACAAGCCTAAATGCTCCTTCCGCGAGGCGATGTGACGTCATGACCCGGGTCCCTTCCTTGCGCACTACCTAAGCACGTTCCTCGTTTGTTTTGTATTCGCTGTTTGCTTCGCTTTGTTAATTGTCATTATTTAATTCGTTAATTAAACCACGTAATTATATTCAGCAGTGTTTTACTTGGATTATAGCGTTACAGTGTCTTGATGAAGAACTTTTTAAAGTTACACTGCAAATTAAACTCGTAAATCTTCAACTCCCGAACTGTTTGCCCTTTGTCAATGCTCTGACTTCCATAAAGATGTACTGATTCTAATAAAATTTATATATGTTATTTCTATATACTTAAGCATAAACCCCATTGAAAATTATGTATATAGCATGGATAGTTGTTTTTCTAGGGCCTCAATAATTTTAATAATTATGCTTTATAGACAGTCATTGTTTTTAAAGTGTATTTTGGAGCGTAAATATATTTCAAGAATAAAACAAAATTAGTGTATGTCATTCCGGTTTACGAAATAATGTTCTCTATTTAAAAAAAAAAAAAAAATCCCTATATGCAGCAACTGTAGTTCTTTTACAGAAGCAAGAAAAGTAATTTAACCATAAATTATTGCTTAACAGCAATTTAAGGACAAGAATCAAATTCAAGCACAACAATACAACTATGAGTATCTAGTACAATAGATGTTTATATATATATATATATATATATATATATATATATATACTAGTGCAAGTTGGATAAAACATACTTCCCCGATTCAGAATCGTTAATTTGATGACACAAAATTCCCCCTTCAATTAGTGCTTTTATTATGTTGTAATAACTATAAAATAGACCTCCCAATCTGATCTCATTACAGCTGAAGTTCGATAAAAAGGTTCCTGCAAGAAAAAAAAATCTAAGGCTTCTTTTAACTAATAAAAATGAAGTCTGTTAATATAAATAAAATATGATTAAATAAATTAAGTTTTGCAAATTTTTTCTTTTGTCATTTCCAAAGAATTTTAGTTAATGAATAATATTCAAACTCAAAATTCTTTGGGGATAAGAAGTTTGAATTTTCGATTTATACAAACAACGGACACACATAACAATCGGATACACAAAGTATGTTTGAATATTCTTAATATGCTCCATTTTTTCTTTCATTTTAAATTTATTGGTTTTTAAATGTATATACATAAACTATATTTTATATCGAAAGAAATTTACTCTTCCAGAGTAAATTTCGTGAAAAATAAACATTTTCTATCAAGCAAATTTTTTCACTTTGTGAGAGGGATCTAATTCCAAAATTGTTCCCAAGATAAACTCACAAAAGCAATCAGAACAGCGTCATCGTAGCAAAGCTTATCGGACGACCAGGGAGCCGAACTGTGACGTCACGGATTTATGCTTTAGGCTTGATTCACTGCTCTAGGTGGCTTTGGTAATATGCCCTCCGCCCTCCCACCTTTAGCGGACCGCGGTAAAATTATCAAACCTTAACCGGTTCGTGGAGATAAAAAGGTACGAGAGCACTGATTTAAGCTACCTATCACTATATCATAGCTGCCAACCGTTCCGATTTTATCGGAACATTTTCCACCACTATTTTTGAACAATTTTATTTTAAATTAAAAATATGGATTAGTTTTATGCTCAAACTGCCGAAAAAAAAAATCAGTGGTGGGCAGGGGTCGAACATTGCAGTTGCCCGCGAGAATCAGATTCTTAAATAGGCGAGTAATACCACTCCTTTCTAGGAATACTGCCTGTCATGTTTGGAAGAATGCAGTTGGAGAGGTAAAGCGATAGGTGTAGTCATTTACATTACCTATATATTCCATGGTATGAATTATTTAAATTAATACTTTTTATAACGAGAACTCTTAACAAATACTGGTGTTAGAATGTAAAATCCACAAAAACTTTCTATAATAACATACATATATAATAGCACATTTCAAATGAAAAACCAAATCAGTAAAATTTAGAACTCATGATAAAGGTGCATGGAAAACTTAAAATGATTATTTCTTTTTAAATAAAATATATTGCCCTAGTAGCAATGACTGCTTGTTTTCTGCTCGGTCGTTCATCGACTCATCGTTAACTCATCGACTCGTCGAATTCAGTCATCGGCAAGTGCACTTTTGTTTATCTGCAATAGATGAATTTTTATTCATGGATAGAAGTGATCTAGACGAGCAGTTTCGCCGATGGGAAACCGAAAAACAGTATCTTATCCGAAACTGCAGTTCTATAGTCATCGGGCCTCGCAGGTGTCCCCAGTGGTTTACACTTTACCCAAATTCCTATAAATATTTGCGTAATTTAGATGTGCCTTTGCATAATCTAAGGGAAATTTTGAAAAATTCTTGAGTTAATCGCATAATTTACTTCAAATTTCTTGTATTAGGGTTCGGAGGGGGCAGGGGGTGGTATCTCCTCCCCCCCTGCTCCCTCCCAAAAAAATTAAATTTGAAAAGAAATATTTACAAAAAAAATATAAGTGTTTATTATATAAAAATGGTTTGTAATATTTAAATAATTTTTTAAAAATGTGTTTAAAAAAAAAAAGAAAAGAAAATCTATTTGAGCGTCAGCTGCATTATAAGAAAAACGGAAACTTCATTACAATGAGCAACTCATTTGAAACCTCTTTAATGTAAACAGCAAGAAGAGAAATCAGTTAATTTTTAAAAGTTATCCAAGAAATATGAAAGTTAAAATCACACTAAAATTCCTATACAATTGGCAATATTGTTTCTTAATTATTAATTATGAATGTTGTTACTACTTAATACATTGGGAAAAAGTGAAATTAATTTCTTACCAATCGAATATTTTGACTATTATTAATAAAGCTGAACAACACTTTGTCAAAATTTCACTCAAAGTCCCAATCTGAGACTAAAATAACTGCTACTTCACACTTTGCCTTATACATGACATGATTCGATGGTCTAGGGGAAGCGCGCTCATCTCGTAATCAGTACGCTCAAGTTCGAGCCTGGGGTAGGAATAATTTTTTTTTTTTTTTTTCAGAAAAACGAAAATTTAGCATACAAAAGACGAAAACATAATAAACAGAACGGACATTTTTTGAAAATTTTGCTGCCAGTCGTTTATTTTTTATTAACAAATATATTTTAAACAGTTTATCGGTTTCTTTTCGTTATTTCATCGGAGTCATCGGGAAACGATGATCGGCTTTATGGCCCCCCGAGCGGACATTTTGTACCAGTTGCCGATGAAATTTCCCCTTTTTTGGATGAAAAGCCGTGATCGGCCATTGCTCCTTCTCCTCGGATTTAACTCACCCGCCTCTCATCGACCGATGGGTTATTGCTACTAGGGTTGGAAATGTTAATGTCCATATTTTTATGATAACAGTATAAAGTAATCTGATGTATTCATAATCAGCTGTGAATTTATAATGAGTTTTAGCTAATTTTAGTAACTTTGTTTTCTTATTTAAAATTTATAAAGACTTAAAAACAAAGTTCTGCAACTAAATCTTTTAACCTTTTTAAGTGGAGAAATTATTTTATGTATATATATTTCATTTTAAAAAAAGAACAGAGGGTTTAATTGAAAACTATTTTTAAAATACAGTCATTAGTTGTTTTAGATCTTTTAAAACGATCTAGAGAAGGAAAACATATGAAACATCCATAAATGGTATTTATCAACAATGTGTGCTATTATACAGTTTTTATCAATTTTACAACACCAGTATTTGTTAAGAGTTCTTATTATAAAAAATATTAATTTACATTAACCACATGCTGGGATGGGTAAGCAATGTAAGTAGCACCACCTATCGTTTCACGTCTCTCATTGCATTATTACAAAGGTGACAGGCAGTAAAATAAATAAAAACTTTGTGAAAAAACACACATGAAAGCACAAAATTTTTATTTATTTTAGCTTTTAACACCATTTTTTGAGTGTTTATTTTCATCCTGACAGGCAGTGGTAAAACAACAAATTCAGCTGCCACCAAGAAAACAAACTATTCCCATTTTTATTCCTTAGCTTGAAAATGCAGTTTTCTATTCCTATTTTTATTCTGAACTTCTTTCTATTTCCATTTCATTTCCGAATAGTAATGGCAATCTATATTAATAAAAATGAATGTTTGTAAATCTGTCTGTCTGTATGTGTGCGGTCTCCAGACAAACCTACTGCACGCAGAACTCTGAAAATTTGAATATATAAGCCCATGAGTCCGATAATGTGCACCTGAGAATCAGAATTTTAAAATTTTAATTACTTTTTTAATTATTAATTAAAAATCGTTTTCAGGATGCCATGCTCAGCGAGTTTCGCCAGCATGGTGTGAAACAAAATCGCATGCATTGGAAATTTAGTCAGTTTTGCGCCAATCTATATCAATAAAAATGAATGTCTGAAAATCTGCATGCGTGCGATGTCCAGAAAAAACTACTGGACGCAGAACTCTGAAAATTCGAACATATGAGCCCATTCCTTCCGTAATGTACACCTGAGGCTCCGAATTTTGAAATTTTAATTACTTTTTAAATTATTAATTAAAAACCGATTTTAGATCGTCATGTTTGGCGAACTTTGGCCTCATGAAAAGATTTATGCTTGAAGTGAGTGGTAACCGCAAAAGTAAAAAACCGTTTTTTACGTTGCCATGCTTGGCGAGTTTCGCCCGAATGCTACTATAAAACAAATCGTTTGCATTTGAGAAGCATAAAATGGCACGAAAATTTCATCAGGTTTACGCCAAATCTATCTATCTCTATAATAATAAAAATGAATCTTTGTAAATCTGTGTGTGTGCGGTCTCCAGACAAATCTACTGCACACAGAACTCTGAAAATTTGAATATATAAACCCATGAATGCCGATAATGTGCACCTGAGAATCAGAATTTTAAAATTTTAATTACTTTTTTTAATTATTAATTAAAAACCGTTCTAAAACGGAAATTTTCTTACCCTGTGTTTCGAATTTTGGGAGCAACCCGCTGTTCTGGGGTTTAAAATTCGTATTCTGTGCGTTAAATAGTTAAATTTTGCTTTTTGTTGCATTGATATGTAATGTTCTGGAAATCTCGGGTTCTATGGGTCGTAGGTCTCCGAAAACCTAATTTTGGGGACTTATTTTTAGCGCCAAATTTGGCGATATTTCTTTATTTGGGGCCTTTTCATGAAATTTTTTTTATGGTATTTAATACGTTTAATGACCTAACATTTCCTAATTTTCAGAAATCCTTTAAATCGAAAATTGCGGATTTTACATGATAATTTGTTTAATTGGATGAAATATTTAATAACTCCAGCAATTTTAAAGCAAATTATATGTTAATTTTTCTTCATCTATATCTATTCCTTTTACAATACCTGGCCAATTTTTAAAAAAAAAATACTTAAAAACTGTGGTTTAAAAAATTATTTTGTGAAAAATTGTTCTGCCATTCGAATACTATGCGAAACACCCCTTCCGTTTTTTCAAATGGGAGAAATGTGTGACGTCACAGCAGTGAGTTGTTTTTAGTGGTGCGTTTGTAAGTACGTACCTGAAACTCTGGAACCATTATCGGCACATTCTGTTATACAATTGCGGCCTAGTACTAATCTGAAGTTGCAGTTTACATGTCAGATTTTGTAAATCGCATAATTTAAGGGGTTCACGGGCAACGCCGTGCGGGTCTGCTAGTTTTATGAATGAACGTTTGTCAACTTATTTTCATTGTAGCGGCCGCATGTTCTTAAAAAAATTTGTGTAGCGAAAATTTTATAGGCAAGAAACTTCATTTGCGGGTAGGGGTGCCAGGTCGCCAAACCAAATAGCCGGACAGACTAGCGAGTTTGGCCGGACATTTGGGTAAAAAGGCCGGACAGTCTACAATAATGGGGATTTTGTCTCAGTATTAATAGATAAGACAAAAAATTGTATGTAAAATCAAGCTTTTTTGATTATTACCATGAATCTTGCTAAATTCTAATGAAATATAAATAACCTAGAATGCCAAATCAATTCAAGTACTTTATTACTAATCAGCCAAAGTCACCAGTAAAAAGCCTAACAAAAGCCGGACACCGTTCAGTTTGGCCGGACATGCAATCAAAAAGCCTAACAATGTCCGGCTTTATCCGGACGCCTGGCAACGCTATTTGCCGGCAACCAAAATAATTTCAGTGATTGTTCAATGGACAACCGAAAAAAATCACAAGATTCTACCCCTGGTGGTGGGAAATATTCCGATAAAAACGGAATGGTTGGCAGCTATGCTAATTCCGTTTTTGAAACCAATGTAAAAGATTGTCCGAAGTCATTAGTCAGAAATGACCAATGTTCACAATTGCGAACACAGGGAAAATTGTATACATACAATTTTTCCCCCGTATAAATGACTAATATCCTTTAATTAACGCATTACAAGGCAAAATATGCAGAAAACGAATTCAAAATATGGCTGGATCTGAATTCGGTCTGTAAAAGGTTAACACAAGTAACTTGTAAAAATGTCATTTAAATTTTTTGAGTCAATGGCGTAATTTGATTGCTTTAAAAACTGCTTAAACATTGCTTTATACCTCAAAAGAACATTAAAGAATGGTTCGTGAGAAGGTTGTGGAGAATAAAAAACACTTAAAAGCCAAAAAAAAAAAAACACTTAAAAGCAAATGTATCAATTGTACACTGACAGCTAAATGTATCGTGAATGTGCTATAAGAGCAATATAAACCTATCCGATTTTGATAAAATCTATTGTTTCAGTTCTGCAGTAGAAATGCTTTAAAAGTGCATCGAAACGGCAGGCTCATACTCTGGAGCCCCACCACTCGCCGAGCGCATAGTGCTCTGAACTGGGAGACGGAATGTGCCTGGTTCAAACCCAGGTCGCGTCCGTCGACCTAACCGTTCGGAGTTTCCCGTCATTTCCTCCGAAATGCTTGTTAAGACCCCTTAGAAAGACCCCCACGGAGAGCACGCCACACCTCGGCCTAGAGCCCACATGTAGCTAATTGGCCGTAATCCCAATTAAACCGTAACGTCAATTTATACATAGGTGTGTGTGTGTTTGTACGCATACGCCCATTTTCATTATGCTCTTTTTAAAAAAAATTTCGATGTCGCGGCGCGCCGCCAGGTTTTTGAGGCCGTTAGGCCGCCGCCGCGAATTTCCGTGCGGCGCAGACCTGTACTATCAAGTCACAAAGCAAACGTACTCGCTCAGAGAGCTTTCACAATACCGGCGCTCTCTCACACTCGGCGTTCAACTCGCACTGAACTGGCTTTAAAGGCACTTCTATTTATAGCCGACGCAGGAGGTACAAGAAGCCTCCAGAAGAGTCTATTTCACGAAGATTCTAGATAAAGCGGAAATATGCTACGTTATTATGCGTTTTTAATGAAGGAAAACCAACTTCTAGGCCCCATTGGGAAAATCGCGCCAAATGACCAAAATGTCGCCAAGCTTGGCAACTTTTGGCGAAATATCGCCAAATTGGCGCCAAAAATAAGTCCCCAAAAGTGAAGAGATCTAAGCCCTAGGACCAATATTTCTCGAGATTTCTAGAAACCCATAGAAAAAGAATAGGGAAACTGAAACCTCCGTAT
Source organism: Cheiracanthium punctorium (assembly GCA_038373885.1). Lineage (NCBI taxonomy): Eukaryota > Metazoa > Arthropoda > Arachnida > Araneae > Cheiracanthiidae > Cheiracanthium > Cheiracanthium punctorium. The sequence goes on from JAWZYV010015230.1 coordinate 86,630, forward strand.
TTCCGGTTCTAATTGGCCGATTTTGATGCAACGAAAAGCAAAATTTATCTATTTGAAGTGTAGAATACGAATTTTAAACCATTTTAAGCCCCAGAGCAGCGGGTTGCCCCGAAAATTCGTAACAATATTTAATGTTGCCATTCAAAAGTTATATTAATTAGGAGTTAAAGCGTAATAAAATCAGAACATCTGTTTCAGCTGTATTTTTGATTATGTAAAACCTATTGGACTCCACCCATGGTGATTTTTCATTATTTGGCGAATTGTGCATATGTATAGTTAATAATAAGCTCTAGAAAACAGTACTTCACATGTTTTCTTTGATAAAAACTACGGAACAGCTAGGATAGCTTGCCACCCATGGCGACTTTTCATTATTTGGCGATTTACACATGCTCACGACCTATAATTACTGCTCATGCAAGGTTCCCGGAAAACCGTTATCCATATTTTCATATACATAATCCTTTGCAGATTGGTGTATTTACACGAATTATATCATCTCGCCGCGCTGGCAAATAGATATAGTTAACGACACCAAATATGTCTACTGGTAGGAAATACTCCAGCTGGACCGAACCGCCTTTAAAATAATCTACAATTTAATTATTTTTCATTTTCAAGATACTGGGTTCCAGCATTCTGGAAGCTTAGATTCACCCTGCTTGGAAAGATACTATTTTGCCAGATCATTCCTAATGCCAAGATGGCGCTTTTAAAATCAGTTACAATTAGTTATTCTGTTTTGGAAAAGCAATTAATCTATTGAACAATTAATACTATTTGAAAATTCTCAACTTTGTATAACTTTGTATTTTTGAGTTATTTATTTCATATACTTTTTAATATGGCGTAATTCTAACTCATGCTTGTGAATTTCACGCGATTCTACATACTTGGAAACGCTTTGTTGCAAAGGAATGAATGATTTTATGCCAAATCTGGCAACTATTCTGTTTATTTTTTCAGTTTTTTATTAATATCTTCTAAAATAATTCGATTTTCGAAATTTAAGTCAGCTTATCAAGTTCCTCGGAATTTTTCGAATCTGTTGGCACCTTAGTCGACACTTAAATCCCCACGGTTTAGGAGGAGATAGGCCAAAAAGCATTGACAGCGCCAGCGGCCTTTACTTTTTTTTTAGAATAGAGAAACCCTGCCTAATGATTGCCAAAGTGTGCAATTTTTGGTTATATATTATCAGATATTTCTCAAAAAATGACTGATGAATTTACTTGCAACAAAATGGCAGTTTGGAGTATTTAAGCGTGGAGCCGTCTTTTTAGCCTAAATTAGAACTTAAAAAATATCAGATCTTTCCGAAACTTCACAACATTTCCACCTGACTGTACAACTTCCTATGAAGAGGTGACATTTACACAAGTACGTATTCCTTATTCCTACTAAAGAAAGTAAGAAAAGCAATTCGCACTGTGCAAAAAGAACGGGATATTTGCTAGTTCCTAATAGAAGTGGAAGCAACCATTAACAAAACACTTCATTTGTGTAAAAGGTCTTTTTAAGATTTATGTTTAAGTAATCTGCACATTTTAGATAAATTTAAACTTACAAGTCTAGCATTTATTTCAATTTTTTGTTTTGAATCTTCATAATTATTAATATTGATTCACTTTGCATCAATATATGCAAGGGAATGTATAAAAAGCTGGCAATTACATAAATTATTCAAAGGGGGATCCCAGAAAAATACTCAAGGCCGGGAAATGCAGCTTTCAAAGCTGGCGAAAATGTAGATGGCACTTTTTGGTCCTATAAAAACTCATCATTGCCTTGTTACTCCATGAGAGCTATCTTATATTCCTCGTATTTTTAGATTAGTACTTATTTAGTAGCCAGGCAGGCCGCCAAGACGAGCGATTTTTTGCCAAGATTAATGGAGAACATTTGACTAAAAAATAGTTTGGCGGTAATGATCGCCGGGATAATAGTATGGAAGTACCTTTAGATTTATTACAAATTCTAGGAGATTTATTTGGACACCACAGAGACTTGTCCTTATTTCCTTGGCGAGAAATAGCAACCCGCCACTTATCTTTTAAAATGGGATCTTTTGGAAAACGATGAAATCTAACCGTAGATCCATTATTTTCTTTTACGGGAGGAACCAGAAAAATTACAATATGGTACACAACAGTACACCATTTTCACTTAATTATTTTTGCGTACAATGTGATTATGTATCTGTACGATGAAAAATAATAACAAATATAATAAGGTAAAGGTTTAAGCATGTTTAAACATCCCGAAAGCTCAACACATCATTGTTCACATTCAACAGCCAGAAAACACAAACGTTGAAGGGTCATAAAAGCGCCCCTAACGGTCATTTTAGGGAACTAAGTTTTCGCCCATTTTATTGCTGAAAAACACTATCTTTTCCCGGCCTTGAGTAGTATTATTACGTAGGCAACGATTATGCTCAGGCTCAATTAATTCAGCATCCGACATCATCAAATTGATGCTTTCAGAAGAAAACAGTCAAATGAATACAGCTATTTACAGTGGCGCACCCAGGATTTTAGTTTAGGGGGGGGGGGGCTGGGCTACATACAAACACTGCTGAACTCTGTCATAGTGACCTCGGTTAGTTACAACTCTCTTATAACGTCAAAATATTCGGTACCCCTTGACCGTCCCATAGAACATAAGCAATTTAACTCATTATAGAGTCATAAATAATTATCTGATCTTGAGCAACGTTGTAACCGTGTGTGTATAACAATGTTTCAACTAACTGTAAGCATTTATTTAAAAACTTTTTTAAATAAATGTCTTTTTTGGTTAGAAATAATTTGAAGACAATTAAAAAATAAAGAACTAAAAAAAATTAATTCATTAGCGACAATTTTCATTTTTTAATGCTTTTCACTTCTAACTTTATACCTTTAGGGGGGGCTTCAGCCCCCATAGCCCCCTCCGTGGGTGCGCCTATGGTTATATATATCAGTTTGGAAAAAGCATCACCTGAAATTTTAAACTCCTGTTACCTACGCGATCTTAAAATTTATGAACTTTAATACATTTGGACTTAATTATTTCTCATTCATTTTATTTTGACGTGAAAGTGATGTAATGCCTTATGAAATGTCATACTTATGTGTGAGGACAGGCTTTTATTCTGTTGACTGATTGGACGAGGGGAGTATCATGGTCAAACTGCATCAGAAACGACTTCAAGAATCTGTCCCGAGCTGCCTTAGTTTTAATATATATAGATAAGGTAATTTAGATGACATAAACATACCACATAACTCATATTTACTAGACAAATTTCAAGTGTAATAACATGAAGTCTCAAATTTCATGCAGATGATCAGAAAACAAAATGGCTTTCTTCTACCACAATCAAAGTGAGATGTTTAACTTTTTCTACAGAGTTAAGTTGTTTGATACCTACTTTAAATAATTTTCTCATTTAAAAACTATTCGCTGAACCACAAATATCTTCAATGACCTACTGTACCCCCATACCCACTTTACCCTACTCTCCCTAAATATTGTGTGTGCGTGTGTGACACATATATGATCAATATATACAAAAATATTATTTTGATAATTGTAACACACACTTTAAATTTTACAAAATATTAATAAACACGCTATATTATGCTTTAATTCATATTATCAAAATAAATCTAATACTACCTATTATGTATCTTCATTTCTCCCCTTTAAAAAATTTAAATCCTCCATTGTTGAATTTCATGAAAAATATTGAACTGTGCAATCTCTAGGAGTTATGAACACCACAAATTATGACTATGATGCAAAGTTTGTGAATCTCGTGCAATTTCTACTTTATAATGTCACATTTTTTACTGCCATAAAAGAAACCCCAGGTAATTGAATGAGTTCATCTGGTCATTTCACACAGTTAATTTTCTAATAACATTCAGCCTATCTAATAATTTTGCTCAGATATTCAAACAAATACAGAATTAAAAATATAAACCATAATTTCATTTGTATATATTGATAAACAATCCCTATTCCCATATGAGGAACATTCACTCCAACTACTAATCAATTAGAACTTTTTTTTTTTTTTTTTTTAATCTTTATCTTTCAGTTAAAGTGATTTAGCAAAAGCGAAATCCCATAAATAAGAAATCAACACCTTTTAATGTTTGCATGTTATTTTAATCTGCAAAGTGATTTTACAAAGTTGTGAGTTTTGGTCAATTGCAAGAAGTGTAAATAAGTCTTATCTCCCGAAATATTAACAGACATAGTCTTCAAAGGCTGAACTGCAGAATCTAAACAGGAAAATATTGAAGGTACATGCTAACAGGTGCTTGGTTAGAGCTAAAGAAAGAAAAGAAAAGGAAAAAAAAAAAAAAAAAAAAAAAACAAGGAATGAACACCGGGAGATTGGGCTATAGAGAATCACGTTTCTTCCATAACCTCTTTCACAAACACATGCACTCCAGGAGGCATCAAAGCAAACTGCTCTTGTTATCACAGTAGTTAAAGTGCTAACGGTTCACTCAAAGAAATCGAATCAACAATTGCATCCAGATAAATTGTTAGCAGTAATTTTCACATAAGTTATTTTCAAATTTGTATTGATGATCTAAGATAATTAAAAAAAATATTAATTTTATGGTATCTCTTCTGCAGATTGAATTCATTAATACAGAGTGTACATAAAATACCCCAACTTTGAAGAATGCAATTACAAAGCTGAAGAAGTTACAATTTTTGGGGGCAACTTAAATAAAAAATAACATTCATAAATTTGCAAAATTGTACATATTAAAGTGAACCAATTAAAAACCACAAGGATTTATAAGATTCAATCCTTTCTCTCCAAAACTTTCAAACGCATGTATTGCCATATTAGCTCGATTATAACGCGACACTAAAATGTTTCATAAAGATATTTAGAAAAACTCATAATCTAGACCTCGAATGTAGCACAAGTCAAGTTTGTAACTGGAAATAACCAGTAGAAAAAGTATCCCATTACGATCGTGTTAGTACCATATTTAGGCTAATACAGTAATAACACGAGTACCCAAAACATTGCATTTACTTGTTTGGTTGAGGAAATGTAGCATTTAAATTTTGGTTATTCCTTTGGTATATGGTCTTAATTGGGAGAAGCTGTTGTACCCCCAAGCACTTGCGCCCCTTCAAATGATCAAATCAAAACCTATAATTTTATAAGCTTTAAAATGTTATTCTTCATTTAATTTGGCCAAAACATTTTAACTTCTTTAGCTTTGTAATTGTAAAATGTGTACAGCACCTCAACTTAATTTGGATTTTCGTTAATTGCATGTCAATAATAAAGCCATTTTTATGAGCAATTCCACCTTCTCCATCTTTCGGGCTCTCCCTGAAATTTTCTTGTCTGCCTAAATGCCTGAAGTCTCTTTTAAAATATACTATGAAACTGTCCATGATGTCCAAGTTATTCAGGGCTAGTAAATTTTGTTGAATTTACTTAACCTTTTAAGACCAAATTCAGATCCTGGCATATTTTATGCAAATTTTGCCTTCTAATGCATTATTTAAATGATATTAGTCATTTAAATGGGGGGAAAATAGTAACATTACCCCCCCCCCCCAATTTTCACACTGGCCATTTTTGACCATATTTTTAGGGTTAGTTTAATAAGTGAAATATTATGAATAAATGAAAGATTTATTTTTAAATTTAAGTAAAGGTATGAATTAAGTAAGAAGGGGAAGGGGATATATCAAGATAGCTCAGTAAAAATTTAAAAATGGCTATTTTTACAATTATTTTAAATCCAGTTTCTTACTAATTATAGAACTGCAAATTCTACTTCAAAAAAATCGATTCATCTTTTAACTATATCTATTTTTTTCAGGTAAATATTGATAAAATTTAATTTTTCAATAAACTTTTAATTTGATGTTCCTAATTGGGAACATTGGCCAGTAAAATTTAACAAAAGAAGCCTCAAATAACAGTACAACAGTACTATAGCAACAAACTTCTGGGAAAGGGGGTAGGAATTGAAAAATTAGTTTAGGGTACCAAAATTGCAGAAAATTTTTAGTCATTTACAGTGCACATTACTTTTTCAAATCAGCTTTATTTTTAATATTTGATACATTTCCTCCCTACATTTTTATTTCATTCTTACCTTTATTCCCAGATACTTATCAAATACATTATTTCATACTTTGTCATTGTATTATTCTTTTAAGAACTGCAAAAATATTAAACTATTGTTTTTGTACAAAAGAAAATATGGAGGGCATTCCACCCATTGGCCAAGATCCCAGGTGAAGATAATTTGCCGTAATCCAACAACAGCAAAAGAAAGTACATTTTCATTAGAAGGGGAAAGATATTAACTTGCCATGACAAAAATCCCCCCCCCCCCCTCATTTCAGCTTTAGAGTAGGTACTCTAAAAGGCAGAAGTCAAAATATAAAATCTCAAAATACATAAATTAAAGATAAAGTGTTTGATTATTAGCAATAATTAAAATTTTGTAGTACATAAATAAAATTAAGCTTAAAAAATTTAAATCAATAAAAATCAATGACACAATCTTATCATATCTAAATCTCCTTTAGAGTTACGCTGCTCAAACATAACTTTTGAGTGTTGTTACATCAATTTTTCAACTTTTTTTTTATCCTCCAACTATTTTATTTGTATAAAATTTTTGCTTGTGCTTTTTTAAAAGTAAGAAAAAAGCTCTATAAATTATGATTTGTCGAATTAATATTTAAAATAACACTTCGAATGTCATAGCCTATAAAATTTATATTTTTATAATTTACTAAAAAATATTTACAAATTTTATTAACATAGATTAATATTTGATAAATCATGAATCCAAGCTGCAGAAGATTAAGTGCTACTGTCTTTCTATGTTCCAAGTTATAGAAAACTCAATTTTATCAATAATTAAACTGAAAAATCAATAAATTAAAGTACATAATTAAGGCAATCTTAATCTACAACCTAAGAACACTCATTCATCTTTAAAATTACAGCACTTTCAACACATTAGGATTGATGTATATAAAAAGGAGAACAACTCCTGGATGGACTGTATAAACAAAAACTCTGGATATATAATATTTTCTTTAGTAATTTCTGTACAGAAATATACAAGTAAATTATATGAACATCAAACACATAACAAACAAACAAAAAAAAAATCTACTTGGCTATTAAAATATACAAATTTGTTTCAAGACTAAAATCTGACAGTTATATGTCATCTAAATAAAACTGACTAAATGCTAGGTAAGGTGCAACATTTCTAATAGGTACCTGAATTGCTATGACTCACCATCACCTTTGGTTTAAAAATATACATAATGCCTCAACAAAGAACAAAAACACTCGGGCTTTTCATATTTGGATGCAATATATACCAACAGTATAGAAAGCTCTTGTGTTACAGACGTGGCACACAAAATAGTAAACAATTAGTATTTTACTTCAAATATTAAAATTCGAAAATAAATGGTGAAGTTTCAAGTAAAACAGCTTTGGCATAACAAAACAGATGCAATAGTCAACATATTTGTTAAAACAAATTTTTAAATTGTATAAATGTGCTGTTATACTTTGCCATTTTAAAGAATTGTAATCATTTTTTTAATCAAAATACATAGAAGTTGAAAGTATTTTCAAATTTTAAATTACTTTAGCATTCTTTTTTTTTTTTCCTTCTTCTATTTCATGCTTTTTTTCTTCAGAATTCCTAATTCAGTCATGAATTTCTGTTGCCTTAAAACTGAACAACTGACAAATTATTTTTTAAAATATTTATCATAAATTGAAAATAAACTATTTGCTTTCAAATACCCTTAAACATCTGTGTCAACCTTTATTCAATGAATGTCACAGTGTCTACTTTAGACACACTTTAAAACAGAAAATTTCATAAAAATTATTTCTTCCCACTTTCTAAAATGTCATTAGATATATTTTCTTGATATTCTCATTACTAACATGCATATAATACTAGATGTTAGATTTTTAATATCCTCAATTACTTAATGTTATTTAACAAATACTCTACTTGAAAAGTATAAAATGTTTTACTAGATTAGATCGTAAAAATTATACAGTTGATGCTCCTTTTCACACACCTGTATGGATGACTCAAATAGTTCCAAAATTGAAAGTTTGTAAAATCAAGTTGTAAAAGTGTCTCTGGGAGGGCATTCAGGACCACTCGCTTGTTCATAAAAATCACACGTGTTCATAAAATAGAGGTCCATAAAAACGAAAATCGACTGTAGTTTGTTAAAAAATAGTTAAGAAACACTAAAAATATTAAAATTAAGTAAAAAGTACACTATCTAACTGCATCATGAATGTGGCATACAGAGAAAGGAATAATTTTCAAAATTGCCTATTATGTGATACAAATGAATCTCTTAGTAAAAATTATATGAAGTAGCTAAATATGACTTCAAATATCAGGCACAATAATGAAAGTCTTCCATTTCAGGTGAAAAAATTCTGCACTATCAAGAAAAATTTGTCTTATTCAAACAAATATTTTGTTCCCTTTAATTAAATTTTAAATACATTTTTAAGAGTTAAAGTTTCAATCAGTTTTTAAATGTTTATTTTATGCATTCACTTTTAAACTTCTGACTATCAAAAGCACTGATTTTTGGCAGTATAAAGATCTGATTGCCTAACAAAGGTTTCACTAAATTTCAAAATAATAAACAGATAATTTTAATTTTAAACATTCATTTTTAGACACCTATTTTAATGCATACATATTTCACAACTGCATATAATAATAAAAGCATAACAGCACATTTGACATCATAAAAAATAACAAGTAAAAAAATCTGTAACAAAAACAACAGAGTTGGGCAAAAACATCGAATATGTATCACACATAATCTTATTTCATCCAATAAGTGATAAAACATGATTTTATTTGACATAATTTATAAATAGAAAATTCTTTGGCTTTCACCCGTTATAATAATATTTACATTTTGCAAACTTTTAAAGATAAATAAACGTTTCAGTCTTACATTAACTAACTGAAAATCATAAATTTTAAACACCACAATGCGGGAAAAAAAATAATAACCTCCAATAGTTCATTTGAAATTAATAATCATTGGAGAAGAAAATATTAAATTCTAAAATCACTTAGATCATATATTATTTAAACAATATATGATCTCTTAAAATACCCTGTTCTTAAATAACTGTTTCAGTTTAATTACATCAAACCAATACATCCAATTTATGTACAATAGTTATACAGTACAGTATTAGTAGAGTAGCAGTTATGTTCGATAAAATTTCAAAATACTTATTTTAAATCATAAAGATATGATGTGACAAACTTATAAAAGTCGCTATACTTAAATTTTCTAAAAGTAGAACACTGACAGAGTTGATAAACTTTATACTGAATTCAATATAAAAATGCATTATAGTGTTAAGTGAAATTATGATTTTTCTACACTTTTATTAAATACAATTAACTCAATTTTATCAACAATACTCAACACTACAACTTACAATAATACTCAAGCAGTATTTTGAATGGGTGAAAACTTATGTCTAAACTGAAATTAATTCAGAAATTTTTAAATGACCAGAATGAATACTGATAAGTGATACAATCTAAACAAATAATTTGAAGTTAAAAAAAAATGATAAAAAAAAAATTCTGGTACACTCACTGAAAGAAAAGATAAATATGTTAAAAAAATCTTGGTTAATATAATATAAAAATTTGTTATGAAAGTAAATTTTAGGATGTGCAGTAAATTTTTATCTGTAGTAAATTTTAGCATTAAATAAAAAATGAAAGGGACTAAATCTTCGAAATTAAAAATAATCCTTTAACTTTACAAATTGATAAATACAGCAGTAATTTATCTATTATGCTTAATTTTTCATTTTTTAAGCAAAATTTCTCCATTTCCATACAATATCAAACTAAATTATTATAAATAAGATTTAAGATTACCCTTTCAGTACATAATGCTACAGAACAGAGCACTGATTTTCTTTCACTAAACTAAATGATGTGGTTTACCTTTTTTTGTTTCTAGATAAAAACTACTCTACTACTTTTTTTCATTATCCAACTATTAGAATCACAAATGATTTTAATACAACGCTAAAAAATATTTTTAACGCAAAATTAGCAATTTTCTGTTTTGGGGGAAAAGAAATCGATTTCTCTTAGGTTTTAATGTATAAATAAAATTTTATAATAAATTTTTGTTTCTGTGATGAAATAAAAATTCTTATCAAATGCTTAACAACTTGAAACTGCCAAAAGTTAAATAATTAACTAAAGTTAATTATTCAGTGCAGTTATATAAAAACTTAGTAGTTAAATAATTAATTTCAAAAGACTTTTTTTTTCTGTTTATACCTACATTCAATAAAAAAAAATTAAAAAAAAAAATTAAAAAAACTTAAACACATAATATAGCTTTTAGATTTTATATAAACAATAAACAGTAAATAAAATTATACTATATACAAAAACAAACGAAAAAAAATCTTTAAAAAGCAACATAATACACATTTAAAACAAAAAATTCAGTTGGTTTTTAAAAAGTTAAGACAGAGCAATGAATAAAACATTTTATTTCAATTTTCAACTTAATTTGAATAAAAAATTACAACAGATCTCAAATTATTTGCAATATTAGCAGTTTTTCCTATATACAAATTTGAAGATGACATTAGCAAAATAAGATTTACTTGATTCTGCAAAAGACTCCTGTTTTCTTAAACTGCACAAGTCATTTTAAGTTTTGTATAAATGAAACATATTTTAATATTTAATCAGTGTTAAGTTCACATAACAGGAGATCTGCTGTAAATTTAGTTAGGGAGTAAAACATGACAGCATTTGATTTAGCACAAAATTGTATATCTATAATATAATAATATTAACTTATATTTACAGAAATAATAAAATTCTATAATTGTACAATAAGTGCTTTACAGGTATGTACTTGCACCAACATATTTTTTATTCTTAAATAAAAATATAATAAAAGATTTTTTTCCATGATAACTTTAGAGTTAGAACTATATAATAAATTCAAATATGATGCATATGAATAAAATTTCTTTAGAACAATATTTCACTCAATTTAATAAAGTGATAACTTTAGAAATAAATAAAAAATATGTATGATTCAGAATAAAAATTATTTTGAATATAAAAACACAGCAGAGTATAATATCATTAGTAATAATTCACTTTTGCAGTAGTCAAACATTTGAAATAATAAAAAATCTATTAAACTAAAATATCATAGAACCTTATATAAGTGAAATTAATTTTGTTTTTCTTTATTAAATAAAACTATCATACGAAGATGAGCTAAATGCACATAAATTTTGGAAACCTTTAGTAGAATCTTGCTGTAGATATACTAGCCACCTAATTTTGCAAAAACCAGACTATATTTATCTCCAGATAATACTGCAGGTTTTAAAAACAATACTTTAAATTATGCTGTTTTTAAAATTTTGCAAAATTAATGTTAAAATTCATCATTGCCAAAATTTCAAGCCATTTGATGATTTAATTAACTAATTTATATTTAACTAATTTTTTTAAATCTCAAAATTAAATGACGGCATTAATGATATTCCGCAATCATAAAATCAAACAAAAAACCATTTGAGACTAGAGAAAAATCTTTGATTTCATTTTGCAAATTTGTAAATAAAAATGAATATTCTACTGCCATTATTACCTTAAACTATTTCAAAGGAATGGAAAAGGTGAATATTTGGAAGAGACAGTTAATTTAAAAAAAAAAGTCCAAAAACAACACTACAATATATAGTTAATACAATAAGTTAACCATTACTGATAACATATGCACATAGATGTCAAAAAGTATGCATGCTCACATACACAAATAAAGAATAATCATTAAATTCAAATAAGAATATCCATTTTGTTCAAATTTATAGAGTATAGTAAACAAAATAAGTTTGTTCTGAGGAAAACAATACTTGCACAAAGGGAAAAATAAAGAACCTGTTGCATCTGTACTATATTACATGTTTGAAATATGACCTTAATAAAGAATATAAAAATGATCTTACTTCATTATTTTCTATGGCCAAACATTATTAAAACTATAAATGAAACAGTCTGTTTATAACATTCGATTTAATTTATAATTGCTTAGTTAGTGCTGCTTCATCAATATGCCACCACTTAGAGCATTTTGCCTTCTTATCCTCCCCCAGGCAACTCCAATTTTGTTTTGTTTATTTATTGCCACCGTTGTTTAATTACAGTCTTTTCTGTTTGTTAGGTACCAATCTAGCAATTTTTTTTATTTTTATTTTTTAACCCCAATCTAGCAATTCTTTATTATGTTCTCATTTCAACAGAATAACATACAGAATTATACTTCATTTCAGTTTCACATACTTTTATCATTTAAAATACATTAAAATGATTATACCTTTTTTTGTTGCATTAGTGGTATTTCATTATCATTTTCAAGTTATTTAATGTAGTACCAAAAAATATAGTAGGACATTAACAGAAAAATACTATTTACTTACAAGACTTAATATACTATAAGTGAATAGTATTCATTTTAATAAAATGAAACATATTCTTATCAATCACAACCTGCCAGTATCTCTATAAATATATCTTAAATAGAAACAAAAGCTATCATCTTGAAAACAGGCCAATAGATAATACAAAACAAGATTCAAAAGCAAGCAAAAAAGTACTATATGAAAATTATCAATAGGTGGGGGGGTGTAAATGTTACACAGAAATTTTAAATAAAAGAAAAATGTAATTTTACAATAAATAATTAAATAACTAGTAGCCAGATTGTATTTTACACAATTAAGCTCGTGGTTTTGTACACAGTATTATAATAATGCATAAAATTGCTTCATAATTCATAAAATTTTTATATTTACAACTAAACAATTCAGCATAATATGCAACTTATACAGCAGAATTCTGTACATGAAAGACAATGAAATAAGTTGACAATGAAGCACTTAATAATAGCTGTTAAATAAAAGACATTTCAGACATCAAATCCATTTTCCTTTGCATTTGGAATTTTTTTCTTTTTTGTATACAATGATGCATTTATATTACATCAAAATATGATTATTTGTTTATTTACAAGACTTTCTTTTACGAACAAAATAAGACTTTATATTTACAAGAGATGGTTATTTATAGATAAATATACAAATATGCAATGCATTTATTAAATGAATACAATTTTTGTACTGTAAGCATTCAAGAAATTATTATTTTGAGTCTTTTCAAATTAACAATAAAGATACATGTGCAATGAATATGCCATTATAAAAAATAAACTAGAAGGTTAAACTTGTAGGGTAAAAACATTTCTTTAAAATTTTAAACCACTATCTTTCAAGATTTCAGTCTAATCAAAAACCTCTTGTAGATACCATAAATTGAATTACTGTTGGATGACTTTACTATTGATTCAATGAATGGGAATTCTGCAAATAACTGTTTTGTTAAAAAGGTTAAAAATTTGTTTCATTAAAGCAACTATGTATTGAAGATCTATAAATAGTGACTTCTGCAGATTTAATGCCACAAAATAGTAATTTTTAAAATTAAAATGAAAGGATGAAGAATTTAAATTTACAAGTAACCCTCTTTTACAATTAAACAGGAAAAAATATTAAAAGACAGTGAATGTTTATGAAGATTTTTTTTTTTTTTTTTCACCCTTTTCAAAATGAAATATTACAGCAACTTCCCTTTTGCACTTTCTTTCACTCCCTTTTTTTGAAAAGTTTCCAGGTGATTTGGTTACAGAATTACAGACAAGGAATTTCGATACAGTTAGTGTGTTAACAATACTACGACTACTTCTGGATAATGCTGCCTCATTATCATGGAATTAGATACTCCATTAAAAATATGCTGCTGGAACCAATGTAAGATTCTGCAGCAATAGGTAAAAACCAGCTTTGAATGAACAATAAATATATTCCATACAGCAAAATATGACATAATATCTGCATATTTCACTAGCAAAGACCTTTTTAATTAAGATAGATTTTGTTAAAATTTTAACCCCTTTTGCTGTGAATAATATAACAAAATAAATAAAAAAGATTAACCTCACAATAACATGGTAAAAACATAGTCCTATTACATAGTACTGAGTTCAGTACAGAACTATGTCTCATGTATGTAAGTGAAAATCAATTAATTATATGACATGTATACTGAACAATTCAATCATGATATCAAAACTATTCCACAGATTCCACATTCATAATTTGTAGCAACTTCCAGATTTTCAGAAAAACAGCTGATGTTACAAGAGACAAACTCCCAAATGATTTTTTGGTACTTATATATTAAGGCCATTGACCATTTTTGCCAATTAAAGTTTTCTCCTTATACACTGTGATTTAGTACCAATATACAAAACTACTATGCAAATTTCCATTTTCTAGTTTGGCTAGCCCTGTTTCTTTACATCTGACAGTCATTTTCTTTTTTTATACATGACTATTTACCAGCTACAAAAGAATTTTGGCTGCTAAAATGGGGTCTTAAGTAAACCAGTGTTAATCAAAAACTGTCAAATTAAAATTGTTACTGCTGTAGCAAAATTCAAACAAAGAAATAATAAAAAAGTACTGATTATGACATTACATATTTAAGAAACACGCAATGAAGTTTATTTTAAATAAATTAACTTTAATTTTATATGAATTTTTGTATTTTAATAATTCATTGTACTTAGTACCTCTTTTCATTAAGATCCAACTTGTAAAGATTTATGGTAAAAAAATTAACAAGGCTCCTTAATTTATGAATAATTTTCAAATTACATATTAGCTAAGTTGTTAAAGAATAAATAAACATCACAACATATGGTTTTCAAAAGAAATAAAAGTTAATATGCAGGTTTGAATGCAATGGACAGATTAAAGTGGGACAAATGACAAATTTACATTATACATTTACATTTAATTTGCCCAACTCTGCATAGAATAATGAATTATAATGAGTCATCACTTATTTGCATTTGAATATTGAATACATTCACTCTATAATCCACAGGACTAATAGGTTTATAAAAATATTAATTTGTTCAACTATACAAACACTCACATAAAGGGAAATCCACATTATCTGACTTGAACAAAAGTAAAAATATTCAACAAAATTAATAAAATAATCTAACGGAAAAACTTAGGTGTCACATGCAGATTAATTACAGAAAAAAAAAAAAATAACTCAACAACATAGTATATATGTATTTTTGAATGGCCCAAATGGAAAATTATTAATAACAAAACTTAAAAATGAAACAAAACATATGTCTATCAGTTTTGCATGAAAATGTGCATCTAATAAGTTTGAAACAGTGTAAATGTTAACTACTATAACAAAAACTATAAAGCAAAAATAAAGGTTAAGTTCAGTGATTAAACTGAAAAATCTATGGCAACAAAAAAAGCTTCATATGCTCTTTGAAGAGAAAGGGGGAAAAAAAAAAAAAAAAAAACTGTAATTCACTGAGACTTACGTATATAGCTATAAATACTAGACTAATTATATCATTAATAATCAACAAAACATTTATGTTAAGATTTGTCCAGAAACTGAGACATATTATATATTATCAGTGAACAATGTTAAATGAAAATTATACAATCTTATTTCTAAATAATATAATTATTTTTTTCTTTTATGCAGCACACAAGCAGATAAACCTGAAAGGCTAAAGCAATTGCTTGATGGCTAGTTCATCTTTCTGCTATAAGAAAACTAACAGCACTGCCTTCAAATTTGAAACCTTATCAACAAATGGCAACGTGACTATGCTTCATGACTTGAAACAACCGTTAATCTGAAACAATAGCAAACATTATGCTAATAACATTATAGTATATATAAACTTTAATACTTCTAGCTATATACTAGATATGTGCATGTGATAAAAACAATCTACATAAATCCTTCTTGCAAGAAAGATCTAAAATGGTAAGAAACTACTGCTTTGATATTGCAATAACAGAAGTTATTTGTTTGTACTTTAGTAAACTGTGAAAACCATTCAGAATCCAAAGATGATCTCTACTTTACAACAGTGTTTTAACAAAAAGATCACTCATTGTAGGACGATGATACTGTATATCTTCATATACATATGTGTATATATGTATATACACATTCTTGCTAACAATTCAGTATCAAGTTAACATTCTCTATACCTTCTAATCAAGGTTATTTGCTAAAAATGTCATAAAAATTTACAATTTATACTACATTCGGAAATCTGGGAATCTTTCTCCAACAATAAACTGTGAGAAATAGACCAGAGAACTCTCAAAAACTGAAAAGTCAATTTACAGAGTGAGTGAATAATATAAGTATGCAGAATTCATATTATTTTACCCTCGCTGATATAAATGTCATGTGTTAGCATGAGTTTTACTGTGTGCATTCAAATTACCACGGTTTGCGAAACCCTTGCCACAGGACTCACATTTGAAAGGCTTCTCTCCTGTGTGAACGCTCATATGTCTCTTGACAGTTGATTTCTGGGAGAACCTCTTGCCACACACTTCACAAGCAAATGGCTTTTCTCCTGTGTGGGTTCGCATGTGAATCTTTATACGCTCCTTGTCGGCAAACCGCTTGCCACAGACGTCACATGGGAAAGGGCGTTCGCCCGTGTGGGAACGCATGTGCCTGGTGAGGGAAGTTTTTTGGGAAAAGTGGTGGCCACAGAGGTTGCACGTGAACGGCTTCTCCCCAGAGTGACTACGCAAATGTAGCTGATACACATTTTTAGATGCCAAGTGTTTCCCACAAAGAGTGCACTGGAAAGGTTTAGCTGGATCACCAGAAAGGACAGGTTGTGGTGGTGTAGTCAATCTTGCAGAACCCGATGATGAACCCTGAGACTGGGTCGGATGGAGACCACAGGGGCTCCCATTTTTACACATTAAACAGTTCCATTTCTTCTCAGAAGGCTTTGACTCCTCAACATCATGAGGTGAAGAGACAGCGTTCGCAGTGGATGTCGCAACAGAGGTGGACACACTTCCGGCGAAAGCTATGGTTGAGGCTTGTGAAGGCACTGGATTTGTTAATGCAGAGGTTGTGATTGCTACCGAGCTGGTGACAACCACTGGCAGTTGGACTGCAGCTGCAGGAGGAAGATGTATGGAGGCAATGCTGGGTAATGCTGCACTGGCATTCAAAATTATGGAAGGGTTAAACTCTGAGGCACTAGCAGAAGCTCGGGATGATCCGGGCTCTTGTTTTATGGTCACAACAGGTATCTGCGCACTCATATGATTAGCACCAATTAAATTAGAAGCCAATGAAGCACTAAATTCTCTCTTTACTAAAGGTGACAGACCAGATACTACAGTGAAAGGAGGCAGAGGTCCAGATCCAGTAACAATGCCAGGTTCTTGTTTAACTACATTGGATAAACCAACAGATTTCAACAGCCCAGTGTACATACTGTTAGTAGATGTAACAGTATTAGATGTCACTAAAGAATCCACAATGGGCGGTTTGACATTAGTTACGGCACTTCTTAAAGTTGTAGAGAGTATATTACTCATACTACTAGGTAGTAAAATAGGTGAAAGAGGCGGAGATGATAGTCCTGATGAGGCAGAAGATAAATGAGAAGCTGAAGTAGTATTATCGCCAATGCTGATGTTAGGTAAAGAAGGTTGTATTGTTAAAGGAAGAGCAGAAGACAGACTGGATTGTAGAGAAGCTAATGCGCTAGCAGAAAGATTTGAAAATAAGGATGGGAGAACAGTAGTAGTAATATTGGGCAAAGAGGTCTCTTTTTCCTCAGAAGGTGATTTGTTGCCATGGTTGATTACCGATTGTTCACTGATAGTTAAAGAAATATTTAAAGATTTATCTTTTGAACTATTCGTACTGTCTCCAATATTTGTATTTTTTAAGATATCTACTTCTGAAACAGCTATTTCAGCATCACTCATTTCTTTTTTAACATTAGTGTTATCTGTAGCTGAAGCAGATGTGGGTATTATAATATCTTGTTGATTAAGAGATTGTCCTTTGGATGACATGACAGAAGTAATAACTCCTCGAGGTATACGTTGCATAGCTGGTTTAAGTTTTGACGGTGGTGATTGTGCTCGTAAGAGTTGTTGAATAACACTTGCAGTGACAGCAGAGGGATTAACATTTTGAAGTGCATCTGGCTGATTGCTAGATGATATACGTTTATCAGTAGTTTTAATTGTTATTATGCCACCATTACCATTAAGAGCTGCATTTACTCCACTAACTTTATTAGATGATGCACTTTCTGCACTTGTTATCACAGTAGACTCATTTTTGTTGACTTGAGACTGCTGTAATAAATTTTTTTCTATAATAGATGAACGAGCAACATTGTGTGCTTTTAAGATTTTTCTTGTATCAGCATCTTGATTAAGTGCATTTTGCATACCTGAATAAATAATTTCTGAACTCTCAGTTGTTTGTATACAATCTGGAATAATTACTTCTGTATTTAAAGGATCATCTTCAATATCATTATTAACACCTTGAATTGTTTGATTTGAAGACTGTTCAGAACGCAGCCTCCGTTCAATGGCTTTAATTTCTGCTGCAGAAAATTTTGGAGAGGAATCAATATTTGAGGTTGACATAATAACATTTGTCTCTATAGCAGAAACAGATGTTGGTTGTGACCTTTGACTAATGCAATCAGCATAACTATCAGTCTGGATATTCTCTCCAACACTGAAATGTGAAGACATAATTGCTCGAGCGATTGATTCATCACTTGAATGTAAAGTAAAGGGTGTATTTACAGTTGCTCCACTACGTAGGTGTTCACTGATCTCAGCTACCTTAGCCATTTCCTCAATAGCCATAGGAGACAAATCTTGTGATACCTGAGAAGGAGATGCAGGAATATGCATTATTTCTCTGAGTGGTACCACTCCAACAAAATTTGAAATATTATTTGTTTGCAAAGTTAAACTATTAGCAGATTCTAACTGAGAGTCTGTCATGTCTGACAATGCATGCTTTTCAATCATATCTGGTCCCAGAGATGACATCACAGTATTAGCTTTTATACACCTACTTTCAACAACTGATGCAGCGTGGCTTATAGAAGAAGATGAGCATACTAATGATGATGATAAAGGAACATCTACATTTTCCATTACTACATCAGTACATGAATTATGCCTATTCGATGAAACTTCCATTGGACTAGCTAAAGAGACATTATTAAGAGTGTCACAAGGACTTGAAGTTAAACGCTGAATGTTGTTCATGGATGTCATTACATCAAAGGAATTACTGTTGCTTAAAAATTGTGGAATACCCATTATCATATTAATGCTAGATGGTCTACAGAAAACATCAAACCTCCCTTTGGCTGATGAACGAATGATAGTAGAAACAGGTGGTAAACCAATACTAGAAGATATACTAGCACCTGAGGGTAAATCTAGAGAAGAAGCACTACTATTTGACGATGGAGATAAGCATACACTATCTGCATTAACACCCTCAGGCAAAGTAGCACCAATATCTAATTGAGAAGTGCTTCCAACTGACAATTCAGAAGTCTGAGAATGATCAAGATGATAATCTGTAATCGATGACACTGGCCCATCTAAATCAGCTTGATCTTGTAACAGACTCTGCATTTCGATATGATCTTGGGTGCTGGATACTGACTGATGTTCTAAAAGTAAATTATGATGAAGATCAGATTTGTCAAGTTCCTGATCATTGGTTGGAGATTTTTCATGACCTAAAGCTGTGGAGGCTGCTTTCATTATGTCTGTTTCTTGTAAAAAATTCTGTGCTGTAATGTTATCGACAACACTTAAATTATCCTCACTGTTCTCAGACTCTTGGGACACAGATAGTGATTCCTGAGTAACAATAGAGTGCACAGACAGAGTATTTTGCAAAGGGCCATCAACTATCATCCTCTCATCATCACAGACACCTAAAGATTCTGACGTTGAGTCAGCATCGTTAGTGATCCCTGAATGCATAAAAGGTGTGGAATTAGAATTATCTTGTGATATTATTTCGGCAGTACATATTGCACTAGACATCTGTGATGAATTTGCAGAAACTGAACTGTTGCATAATGATGAGAGGTTACAAATGTCAGATGACTCATGAATGTCAATGGTATCGCCACTGTTCCAAGAGGTAGCCATGTTGTCTGAAGCACTGGAGCCCACTACTGGCACTGAGACCATAGTGGGCTCCTGTTCCCCACTTGAAGGAGTTTCAGATGGTGAAGAACAATCACTCATCTTGATTTTCAATCCATCGAGTCTTTGGTGCACATTTTAATAGCATTGTTTGTAAACTAGAAAAAGGAAGAAAAATTATAATAAGATTTATATTACACAATGAACAATGTAATTATTAATTTTTTTGTACTGTGCTGTGAATAGACTAAGCCGTGCACAAAAAAATTTTGTTTTCTATATTACATTTTCCAACATTGTAATTTAGAAAATAAAGTGTTCTCTTAAAAAGAGCACAACAAAAAGCTACAGTTAAAAGGAAAAAAATAATAAACTTTGTAAAAAACCACACATAAAACAGGTACTTATTGTCAAAACAATAATTTCAGGTGGTACATTCTTAAAACTGTGCCTCTTAATGTAAGCAAATTGTACCTCCTATTATTGTAACATGAGAGGCACACAGCCAATGTACCTCTCATACAGTATTTAAAATGGAATCAAATTTTACTAGGAAAAATGTTCAAAATGTACATGCTTTTGAGAGTGGACAAAAGGTCCATCCTTCTTTAGTTGCAAAAAAAATCCACCATTAGGGTTTGTACTCAGTTTTCAAAATCAAATTGAGTTCTCCAGACAATTTTTCAAGACTTTCCAGCTTATCGTAAAAAATAAATATAAGTACTGAGTAACTACTTTTTATTTACATGCCTCACCCAAGGAAAGTATGATAGCGTTATGGTAGTCAAAATTATGCGGCTCCTCAGTTATAGCATAAACAATGGACTACATTTACATCAAACATAGTTTTATATTCAATTTGACCTATAAAAAGTCAGGAATTATGCAAGAGCTTTACAGGAGTAAAAAAAGAGTTTTCGGGACCACTTCACTGATTGGTAATTCCAAGATAAGTTTTTTATACTATTGTCAGTGGAAAATGTTATTGGTAAAAATTTCCATATACTTTAGAACTAAGTACTAAAACTGTGCCATTTGTCCTGCCGTTGTAAATGACAGATGATTCATTTTGTATACATCTATTTCCCATTGCATGTGTGCATCATTAGGGAAGTAGTTTGCCAATGAATATGGTAAGGGCCAGAAAAATAAAGAGAGAGGGTACATTTTCTTAAAATTACAGGGTTGAAGCTGGATTTTTCAGGTTTTTGAAGGAAAATTACATTTCCCCATGAGATTTCCCCCAAGTTTTAACAATGTAGCTCGAAAAAATCATGCAATTTTGGTATATACGTACAAATAAACTAATAATGTCAGGCACTTCAAAAATTTGAGGCTGTCACTTTACAAGCTGTACAACATACTGAAATAAACGATAAACCTGTATCAGTCACAAAATTTTTAGAAGAAATTCTAAAAAATCAAACATTTTGTAAGCGTGTCACTCTTAGAAAAATTTTGCAGCACATTTCCATGTTCAAGAATTTTCTGAAAGTTTCGCAAAAGGGACAGATTTTTTTGCTTACTACAGTGTGTAATGCAGCTTATGAAGACTCATCTTGAATTTTTTCACAACCCTGGTGTTATTAGTTTATTTCATTTTGTGCACCAAGACCAAAAACAGGTTTTTTTTATTCTTCAAACTACTGCCTTAAGAGCTAATTTTCAATTCCCTGAGTTTTCCATGTTTCCCCGGAGTACGAACCCTGACCATCGACACGAGTAAAAAAAAGTTAATTGCTTGTGAATAAGTAATTGTTTTATGTGCATTATTTTACAAAACTTAGTTGAAATTTTTTTTGTGTATGCGTGTGTGTCTAGTGTTAGTTAAACTTTTCTGGACAGAGATATTTTTTACTTAAAAAGAAGGAGAAATTCAATCTTACTCTCCTGAAACTGACCTTATTTAACAATAGGAAACAAATGACTCTTTCCCATTCATAAAGTAAGGATATTAGTAAGTTGATATTTCTCCATTACTTTCTAGGAATTGAGAAAACCCTTAAAAATAAACAGAGGAAGGAGGCAAGCTTTATCAGACATCCATTTGATTAATTTATTGGTCCTGCCTCTCCTACAAAAGAAATATATTTATACTAGACAGAATGAGATTTCTGATGATGAATATTCAGTAAAATTCTAAATTTTCATTCAATCTTCGCAACCTCTGGAAAAAATTTCTAGCTCTGTCACTGAAGATAAGGGTTGGTAGATTGAATGAACTTTGAGTTAGACTGAGCCAAAAAAACAACTTTATATTCAACACTTTCTATCTACAGCTCAAACAACAATATTAATTTTCTTTCCCATTCACCAGCAAATATAAATACTTCACTCTAGCAATCATAATAGTTTTCTTAACAAGAAAAACACACTATTACAATGATACAATTTAAATACTTCTGTACTATTCAAACTCTAAGTCAGGAATACATCCTCCAACTTGAGATGTGCATGGCCTTATACAGGATGATTCGAAATTACAAACTTTCAGGAGGGGTAGGATACACCAGGATGGTTCAGAATCACATGGCAATGTGGGTTTGGAAATGCCTTCTTCCAAGTACCTGTTCATAGTCACTTTGGAAGAAGAATTGAAGTGTGCGTCTGATTTTTTAACCAAGTTTCTTAAACAAGAAATGAGCTTTCCTCTGATAATCTCATCCATAAAATTAAAGAAAAAATTCTGAATCAACTATTTTTATCCAGTGCAATCAATGAAAGATTTACCAGTTTTTGAAAAACCATGGTTGGAAAGTTTACTATTATTTGAACACTTCTTCTAAAGTGATTATTAACAGCAGGGGTGGGAATTGGGTAAGGCTGATTTGGAGCAGTTTTTTGGAGCAACAGTGTCGAAGATTTGGAGCACTGAAGTAACAAATTGGAGCAAATTACATTCTTAATCTACCGATAGAAAAATACCACTACAGTCAAGCTTTTAGTAAATTTGACAGTATTGAATATTACTCAGATGAAAGAAGCCCACTTTAATAAATAATAAGCATTTAAAAATGAAAAATTTAAACTTACTTTAACCTAATATATTATTAGATGCTACATTCTAAGATAGAGGTAATGTTTAGCACCAGAATAATAAGAAGAAGAAAGACTATAGATTAAAAATTAAATGAAAAATGAATAACTTTTGCAAAAATTTTTTATTTAACTTTTCTCTTTTTATCTCCATTACAGTGGTGTAGCCAAGGGAAAGGGAGGGGGGGATAGGGGGATCACAACCTCCCCCTCCCCATGAGGAACCTTATCTTGAGTGCAGTGCTAGTGATAAAATAATGATCAATGACATTTTTTCTCTTTTCTCCGCTCTTCTGATTGGCTTGTTCTGGACCAATTACGTTCTTTTAGAGAGACGTAATAGTAGCGTAATTTATGGAAGAAACGCCACGGCATTTATGAGTATAAAAGTTAAAAATTAGCAAGTGCGGCATTTACGATATTTTTAACTTTTTTAGCTGATCTTCAACGAAACATCATAAAAATTATTTAAAAACAGGTAAAAACACATTAAAATCCGTATGTAGCACTATCGGTGGCAGCCACCACCTTCTTCAGCACAGGTCTTGGTTCTAAATGGCCAGCTCTCTTCCTCAGCAGGGCATTCCACCCAGGATCGATCTGCGCATGCGTCATATCATTCACAGCGCCATCTGTGGCTAAAATCTGTAGGGCTTCCATATTTAGGGCATAATGACTGTTTTTGTAATTGTATAAAGCTTAGTTTATAAATACTGGCGGTTTCATCAGGATTGATATTATCTTTATCACTGCGAATGAGTTTGAAAATATTTTGATTGGGTTTTATGGGGATTTTGATATTTTTCTTTGCGGCTTCATTTGTGATTTTTAGGGCGGCTCCCCTGCAGTAGAGAATGGCATTGGTAAATTTTAGTTTCGGATTTTGATAGTTATTAATTTGTTCCAGTTTTTTGATTCTCTTTTTAAAAAGGTTTTTTACTATTGAATTTGGGTACCCTGCGTTTTTACATTGTGTTTTGATAAACTGGAGTTCTTCATTGAGGAGGTATTTATAAACTAAGCTTTACAGACAATAGTACCAATAAACAGGGCTACTATATTGGCAAGACAAAACGAAAAATCAAAGACCGAAAAAAGGAACATCAAACTGACATTGAATTCAATAAAACCACTACTGCCCTCGCAAAAATAGCCCAGGAACGCCCCATAGAAATCAACTTTAACAATAGCCAAAAACTCGCCAATTACAAAAACAGTCATTATGCCCTAAATATGGAAGCCCTACAGATTTTAGCCACAGATGGCGCTGTGAATGATATGACGCATGCGCAGATCGATCCTGGGTGGAATGCCCTGCTGAGGAAGAGAGCTGGCCATTTAGAACCAAGACCTGTGCTGAAGAAGGTGGTGGCTGCCACCGATAGTGCTACATACGGATTTTAATGTGTTTTTACCTGTTTTTAAATGATTTTAACTATCCGTCACTTTGCTTTTGAATCATAAAAATTATTTACTAATAATTGTCTCAAAAGATGGCGCCACCACTGATCACGTACTTTTTAGAGGTGCACGGAGCACAGAGTAAACAAATCAGAATGCGAGCCCACTCCGTTGAAAAGCGATTTGATCCAACGCTGTGGATGGGTACATAAATCAACCGATGTCTCTTCAAAAAGTCAAAAAAAAAAAAAAAAAAAAAAAAAAAAACAGCGTTTTACGTCTACATTTTAGAACTATAATTAAATTTTAATGAAGGTTTTAATATATATTTTTTGATGGGCTAAAGTTCCTTAAAATACAGCAAAAATGCACTACCCTCGATTAACCACACCCCTGTCTTCCAGTGAACGTCCATTGTTCTCAGGCCCAGACTGGCCAGGTCGGCAATCGCCGAGGGCACCCAACGAGGCCTCCCGTAAATGGATATGCTACTTTATTAATAAAGTAATTTGATATACATCAGAGTAATGTACCAAAGTAGTTTGATTATTTATTTCTTTGTAATCCTACCCTTTAACACAGTGGCTTTGCAAAGGACTCCAGAGACCACGCGAGGGATCCCCCGAATAATCAGGAACATCCCCCCTCCCCAATAGCTTTAAAATAGTTAAATACGATTTTTAGGCAAGTAAACCTAATTTTCAAATATTACATATCCTAATATTCTATTCCCTCCAAATTCACCAGGAGCCCCTTTTCAACAGCCGAGGGCCCCCCATAGGAGCCAGTCCGGGCCTGATTGTTCTTAAAATACTTTTAGAGGTGCAACCAAAAGTAGTCTGTTGTGCCCGGTGAGAGTTAACCTTACTACACCCCACCCCCCAAAAAAAAGTTCATCTATAAGCTATTTGTGTTTTTTCGCCGTGCGGCTTTGCGCCCTGTACCGAATAAACACTGCCTTACTCTATTATTACGGCAAAAAGTCAACTACGAGTAATTGGCAAGCTCAGGAAATGCTGAGTTCTTTTAAAATAAATCTCAATGTTATAAATATCAAAAGTAATAAATGAATAGAAGCATCAAGAGGTTATCACACAACATTCAAAGCTTAAAACAGACAATTTGCTGAAGCACGCTCATTGAGTAATGAACAGCTGGCCGTCATCGAAAAAAAAAATTGTTTACTTTTGACTGGAGCCTTCTCATCCGCGTGCTCTTTCGACAACATGTGCTATACTGTCCGAACTTTTTGCGAATGCAAGAAGTTTTTTACAACTTATTTATTTATTTCTATAAATTGGCCTTTGTGAATATAAAAACTGATATATTTTATATGAAATCGGACACTGATTATTTGAAAATGGAAATCGGAAGCTTCCTAAAATATCAGTAGGTAAATACTTTAAAACATTATATGAGAAGGGGGGGATTTTTACCGTTTATCCACCCCCTCCAAAACTATATCCCAGTGCAATGTTTCTTTTTTTACCGGAAGGAGGGGGGGGATCGTGACTGCGGCGTTTCTTCCATAAATTACGGTAGGCATGGGCACCGGCAGAATATTTCCCGGGGAGGGGGGGGGCAAAGACTACTTCAACGTATGGTTACCATGTTGGAAAGAGCAAAACAGCAAGGGAAAACAATGCATACAAAAATCTAGGGGGGGACATTGCCCCCCTTTGCCCTATGCTGCCGGTGCCCAGGACGGTAAGCAGTGCGCGAGCACAGAAACAACGTACGGCGAGTTGGCGCTTTTTTTTTTTTTTAGGCAGTTTGTAATGAGCAGCATAGCTGTTTTTTTCTTTTGGCGCAGACTCGTACGATAAAGCGCTTTTGTAGCAGTATAGTGCAGGTTTTAAGTTTTGGCACAATTGGTGCAGAATTCCCATCCCTGTAACAGGTACATGAAGACGATGTTTCTGACCTCACATTGCTATGTGATTCTGAACCATTTTTGGTGTATTCTACCTCTCCTAAAAGTTTGTCAAACTGATTTCGAATCACTCTGTATACTCGCTGCAGCTTCAAAAAATTTTGAAAAGTTGTTAGAAAGTACAACAATTCTCCAATGTTGACATAACACTGAATCTATTACCTAATTGGATTTCAAAACACTGTGAGCCAAAAATCTCATCAAGAAGCCGAATTCTTCATTATTTACAAGGCTTGTCACAATATATTACGAAGTAATAAATGATGGAAATTAAACCATTAATGATTATTGAAAAGGAAAACGCAAACACATTGAAACAACACGTTACATTGAAATGATGTTTATTATGGCGTTAGGTTACATCTTTATACGGAAGCAGGAGAAAGTAGAATTTTGCATATAAACAGAAGTAAGATTTAACACTAGAATGGCGGGAGCGGTCATTTTGACCGCAAACTAATTTTAAAATGCTCATATTCATCTTGCTTATTCTTTGATTTCTTGTTGGTTGATTGACTTTTCCTAATTATTTATAAGGATAGTGTAAAAAAGAAATTTTTACTTTTACTCATTAATATCGATTTTGTAAGTGTTTATACCTAGAAGGCAGACTGCGGTCATTTTGACCGCTTGACAAGCATAGCATCTTATGCTCTACTTTCTACTGCATTATTTGGTTTCTCCAACCTTTGCTGATTGGGATGTGAATAAATAAAGGGTAGGGGTGGTAGGGGGGTGAAAAACACCTGCTGGTTATGTGCAATCCATTTCGGGGAGTTCTGAATATTATTTGTTGAAATCTGTAGGTGAGGAAAATGGAGTTGAATAACACCTGCTGGTCACATGAATATTTTCTATTCTTCAAAACTGCCAGTAGTTGCTGTGATGGAGATCACATATCTAATTTAATAATCATTTAATTTGGC
>JAWZYV010015231.1:0-55986 GCA_038373885.1 Cheiracanthium punctorium
AGTGGTTTTTGGTCAAATATGCAAAATTTGTTATTTGCGATGAATTAAATTTAAACGAATCAGAAAATGAGGCTGAAACACTTGATGTTCCTTGCAAGGGGAGATGGAAAGTAAGAAAAATCTTATGTGATTTTCTATCATTACTTTCAAATAAATTTAAGAATAATTCTTAATTCAAAATATTAAAAGAATATCCGTTGGAAAAGGAATTTACAAATATAGCAGATTTATGTGATGTAGAATTGTGCGGTGTATTCTTTCATTTATACCATAAAGAAAAAAAACCCTGAAAAACTGTTGAAGATTAAGTAAACAGCCATTTCACGTGGGGAAAAAAAAAAAGACTGGTGTTAGTTTGCATGTTAGTAGTACCACATAACAGAAAAAAACCGAAGTTTCTGCATGTTCTTAAAAGATTAGTTTAAGGCATATTTAAATTTTGTAGTACACTTGGGCATTATTTATAAACATTAAGTCTCCGATAATACAGACATCACGTCGTCCAATGCATCTACTTTTTAGCAAGCAATAGTAAAAGTGATAGGATATTGGAGTGCTTTAATGAAGTGCCCCCCCAACCTTTATGTCACCGCGGATCGTTTAACGTTTGATAATTTTACAGCGGCCTGCTGAGGATTAAGGGGCGTTGATTGTTTTGATTTAATAATTTTAATTTAATTCTACGTAAATATACTTCAAAATAAAATACAGTCACACAAAAAATGAATACAAAGTGATTTAATATTTTAACTCACTAGAACGATAAACCAATGAGAAACTTCAGCTTGTCTCTTTGCAACGAATCGTTTCCATTTGGGGGAGGCAATGATACCCGAAGTGCTTTGTTTATTCAATTATTTTGTTTTGGTTGCTGTCGCTGCAGAAAACCCCGCTTCACACAGAGAGGTAGTCAGAAATGGCAAAAGGGAATTTGAGTGACTGCAATTTTAATTCATAACCTTGAAATGTTTAGTAAACAATGAACTAATTTAAAATAGTTACAATATTTCTTCTTCTATATAGATAGCACAAACTCAACATAGTCGGAACGCGAGAGCAGTACACTACAGTTACAGTAAATAATTTAGTGTTCCTCGGGCGGCCCGGTACCATTTGATTTACGTTCGGTACCGGTCCGCGGTTTGGGGACCACTGCTTTACGGCTGTATTTACCAAGTACTTGACATCTGTATTAACTCACCAAAACGAGAGTCAGGTGTCAAATGCATGTTTATTTGATGTTTATTTAACATCTGAAGGGGTTAACACTGGCGTCAAGTTCTTGGTGATTACGGCTATTAACTCTTTAACACGCAGTGTTCCCGCTCCGGGAACACCAAACTCTGAAGTTTTGACTGTTGCCAGCCACGAAGAATAGATTTGATTTCTATAAAAATAGTTGCGGGTGACATAGCTCCACGAGAATCCTTTACTTTTTAGCACGTCATTTCCCGTAAAAAAATTGTCATGATTATTTTTAACAGCACTGACATCTGCTGAAAAATGGAGGAATGCGAGAACAGCTGGATAGATTGCCCAATGCTGAAAAAGTGCAGCCGTTGCCATCGCTCGACTTAACTATCAGCAAGATGGCGGATGATCGAAACGTTCATCGCGTGCCACAGATCTAGAGACCCTTTTTTGACGACAGCTGGCTGTGCCGCACAGCTGTTTTCTGTTTGGTCATTATCACTGTTGTCGCTGTACACACGTATTCTTGTCTTTTCGCTAATAAATTTAAGTAGTAAACCCATAAATTCCTATTGTTTCCTTTTGACTAACAACATTCCTGTGTTTAACGAATCCATTTTTGGTCTTTCTCTTGACATTACCCTGACAACGACATCTATCGGCGCATATGGGAACAATTTTTTTCCGTCGCCATAGAAAATTCCATTGCCTCACGATTCTTCTGCTAAAATCTCACGTCATTCTGAATAGTAGTTTTAAAATTTTAGATTTTTGAAATCGTAACTTTAATTATAATCACCTTATTATATTATGCGTCACGGTCTCATGAAATGCATGGACTTTGGTGTATGTAGAGCTGATCGTTTGTTCACAAAGTTGCAAAAAGTAATTCTTATTATATTACGGCTTAAGGACACTAATCATATAAAGTGAGCTAGTGTCTAAAGATGCATTCGGTTGACATCAAATTTGGTACGCATATTGGGGGGACTGGGGACTGTCATACATACTACATAAATTTTAGCGAGTGAAGACAGCACAGTTTTTACAGGGCTACAAAAAAGCATTCTTACACAATGCGGCCTATATACTCAAATCATTCTACGTGCACGTAGTGCCTGAACACTAGATCCGATTGAGATTAATGAAATTTATTTGAAGTGTTCGGAAAGTCCAGTGGAGTCACTCCAGATTTTTTTTTCCAAGAATTTACTTTT
Organism: Cheiracanthium punctorium; assembly: GCA_038373885.1. Lineage (NCBI taxonomy): Eukaryota > Metazoa > Arthropoda > Arachnida > Araneae > Cheiracanthiidae > Cheiracanthium > Cheiracanthium punctorium. The sequence continues at coordinate 2,409 of JAWZYV010015231.1, forward strand.
TCAGCGAGATTGCTTTTTTTTTTTTTTTTGTCGTAAATCATTTTTGCGCTTTTCTTATGTAAGCTGCTATGTTGCGATCAATACGTAAGTGTTTTGTGCACACTTCCCCATTTGGTGTTTCTACATTCATTCATTTTCAAATTCGGCGCAAAAAAATGCGGTTGCTCCTTAACTTTTGGAGGCTAGCGTATTTCGAGTATTTAGGTTGTTTCTCTACCTGAGTAAAATGTGGATTCCAACAGCCTATTTTATATTTTTAAACTTGTGAATTTCCCCTTTTTGATTAAAAAAAAATATTTGTATGCAGGTTTACATTGGGAATAATAAGGATCTGACATTATCCTATTTGGAGTCTGACCATTTACTTATATTACACAAGGATGTGATATTGGTAAGTAAATGTGATTTTCTTATAATCTGTATAATTATTTATAAAGTACAGCTAAGAAAAAAAGAAAGTCCCACTTGACTTTTATTCGGCTTTATTATTTTTAGTTCATCGTGCAGCAAAGTTACATGCACCAGTCATTTACGGGTAACAAGTAGGGTAACTTCGGTAGAGTCGCCGCATCCGGGACAGATGCCGCACCCCTTGTCTTTCTTGTAATTGTCGATAGATAGCAGTCAAACGCACAGTATAAGTGTGCAATGAGATTTCCTTAACTAGTGTATATAGCTTGAATACTTATTAATGTTTTGCCTGTAATTATGCAATTCTTATTTTGAGATGAGCGCATGATTTCACTTTAAAAACTTTTAAACACGTTGTAGTACTTAAGTACCTTTTTTACACTAATTACTGAATCCATGCATAATTTCGAAGTTAAAACTAAGTGTAGAACCTGTATAGAGTACTGTGTATATAGTTACGCCATTTCCCGTTGCAAAGACAGTCAAATGTGATGTGTTACGTCTGTACCGTACAAATTGGGATAGATGCCGCATTGCCATTCCGGTATGCATGCAGTAGTTTCTTTTGTACGGGACGCCGCAATTAGTAAAATTTTAATTTCTCTCCGAGTCTTTTTATATTACTGAATTTATGCTGAGTATATTTGCTAGATATGATATTGTGTTATTAATTTTTTTTTCTTTTCATTTTACACAAACTAACCAAGTTGGGCATGCTATTAGTCGTTAATTGTAATTGTAATAATTTTGCATTATATAGTTCTGGCTTATATGAAATATTGTTTTTAAAGACCAGATAAATTGTTAATTCGTTTACAGATTTTATAGGAAATGCCCTCATAAAAAATAAAACAATGTTAAAACAAATAAAACAATGCAAACACTGTTTTACTGTTTTTTTTCTCTCTCAAATACACAGATGCTACATTGTTGATGAAGCAACAATTAATATTCAATTAAAAAAACATAAGAATTTAATTTTAGTAGTGAACTAACAATAAGTAGGCAGACTAATACTGATTTAAATCTACTAGTACGTCTCTTTACACTAATTTAGTACCTTTTTGTTATTAAATAGGTAATTATAGTCCAGATATGAATATTTTTTCGAGTTTATTTTTATTTATTATTTCATTCTGTTCTTATGACGGGCGCTGCGTAGCTCCACACAAGAGCGGCGTCTCAATCGCAATGCAATGCTTTAGAAAAAAAAAAAAATTGTTAACAAATATTAAATATTTTTTTAGATTTTTTTTTGTCACGTTACACATGTTCTATATTCTACTACAAATATCACAGTATAATTTATTTTACTGTATGTGCAGCCTGGGATTTTTTACACAAATTGAAAAAAATATGCTGCATATGTCCCGGAATTACCCTATGCTTTAATTTGCTGTTCTTTATTTGCGTACACTCTATTTTTGTATGCGTAACTTTGCTATACGACGAATGCCGGTAGAATAAAGAGCAAGGGAGCTTTGTTTTCCCCGTAGCTGTACATTCCGTAAAATAACTTGATCTTCTAACTAGAGTGGTTTTGTTAAATATAGGAAAGTTTCTCTCTGATCAATAGTGACACTTGGCTGAAAGGAGTCGCGCGGTGTGATAGCTTAATGATTTTGAATAAGCTAAAGGTACGTAACCTTCACTGTACGTACATGCTAATCCATAAAACCATAGTTCTCTATATTATTTTAAATTTGTGTTTATTTTTAAAACAGAGTTGAAAAAAAAGAGTTTTAAATACCAAAATACATAGTTTTTTAACTAATAAATAATCTTAATTTCTAGATGACTAGGGGACACTAGACTCGCTACGCTCGCTTTTCGTATGGAGCATTCGGCTATTAATAAGGCTTGCTCATATAAAGACATATATCTTCACATTCAAAACCCGAAAATTAGGTCAGATAGAATTTTACCAAACTACGCATTGTTTGGTTCTTGCATGTTCCTTGGAGCATAAAAATTTAAATTTCGCAATTTTCTTTAACACGTAAAAGCTATGCGGAACACCTTCCGCATTTGCCACCCATGGCGGTTTTTCATAATTTAGCGACTTATACGTATGCTAATGATCCTTATTTTTCTTTAAGTTTGCAAATAAAACAATGCTTCATATGTTCCCTTTGCTAAAAACTACGGAAAATCTGGAATATCTTTCCACCACTAGCGACGTTTCATCATTTATCGATTTACACATGCGCATAATCGATAATCAATTCCAATGTAAGGTTGCTATGAAAACAATTCTCCATATATTCGCATAGGTAGTTCTTTGCAGACTGGAGTATTTAGCCCCGTGAAATATTTCATCTCGCCATGCTGGAAAATATCCAAGCTGTACTAACACGGCTATAATGCCATAGTTAACTACGCCAAATATTTCTACTCGGTAACGAGGGGCTAATACCTAAGCTGAACCAAACCAGCATTACTATAATCTGCATTTGAATTATTTTTCACTTTCAAGATACGGGGTGCTAACATTTTGGAACACACTCAATTTGGATTTACCTTACACAAAGTGATAGCCTTTTTCCAGATCGTACCTGCGATTTTAAAATGGTACTTTTTAAATCAGTTAAAATTAGTTATTTTGTATCGAAATAATGAATAATCTGTAATTTTAAACTCCTGTTATCCAAGAGAAATTACTCACTATTTGAAAATTGCAAACTTAGTGTTACATCTGTTTGACTTATTTTTTTCTCATACTTTTTAATTTGGCTTAAAACGGGCGTAGTTCTACTTTTGTATGTTTACTTTTGTATGTGCGCGAGCACAGCCAGCTGTCGTCAAAAAAAGGGTCTCTAGATATGTAGCACGCGATAAACGTTTCGATCGTCCGCCATCTTGCTGGTAGTTAAGCCGAGCGATGGCAACGGCTGCCCTTTTTTCAGCATTGGGCAATCTATCCAGCTGTTCTTCCATTTTTCAGCAGATGTCAGTGCTGTTAAAAATAATCGTGACAATTTTTTTTACGGGAAATGACGTGCTAAAAAGTAAAGGATTCGCTTGGAGCTATGTCACCCGTAACTATTTTTCTAGCAATCAAATCTATTCTTCGTGACTGGCAACAGTCAAAACGTCAGAGTTCGGTGTTTCCAGAGCGGGAACACTGCGCGTTAAAGGGTTAAAAGGTATCCTTCGCATCATGGATGCCTCCAAACGGTGTCAACGCGCGGTCGTGCAATTTTTAACAGCGGAAAATGTAAGATGTCAGTGCTAGTGAAATCTGTCGTCGATTGCAAAATGTGTATGGCGTGAAGTGTACGTCACGCAGATTGGTATCCTGATGGTGTAGGGATTTTACCTGGTCAAGCGCGCGTGGTTATCAGGTTATCACCAAGGAAGCAGTTGCAGCTCTGGCCGGTCTCTTGAGAAGGTATCTGCGAATCACCACTCACGAAATAGTTGAGGAAATGGCTATGAGCAAATGTGCACACAAAACTGCACGAAAGGTTGTCTCTTTCCCTGGAGCTTCTCGCCCGGGGTATCCATCATCTCGTTGACTGCTGGGATGCTTGTTTCAATCTACAATGTGACTTTCTCTAGCCCATCTGTATTACCTCTTTCTTTTGCATACTAATGTAATTTATATTAATACCATTTCTCTAACCGCCTGTAGTGCCACTTTCATTTGGGTCACCCTTATATATTTCAGCTACTCGGAATATCTCTCTGAGATTATCAAGATTGGAGATTGATCTTTTTCCAAGATCTATGAATAAACCATACAGCAATACTTGAAATAGTCATGATAGTATTTCAATGGTTTTCCATGAACCATGTACGATGGATATAGATTGAGTGAGGAGGATTTTAGCTTTCTGATGCTCACTTTTAAATTACAAGTGAGATCGCCGAATCGCAACTATGTTTGCGTAACAAAAATAAATCTTGCGATTTTTCGAAGCAATAAAGAGAGTAAACAAGTGTATCTTACGGATGTAACAGACAGACCCCGAATGCCGAAAATATCAACCACCACAGGAATTACATTTGTGTGACACATACAAAACTGTTTATGCTATATACAAACAAGGTTCCCGTCATTGCGCTTACTTTGCTTTCAGTTTGAGGTTTTCCGCTAATTCTATCGGAGGAATCTCGCTAGAGTGAAAATAATTATTCTGGGAATTATCTGGGAATTGGAAATAACCGCTTTTAGGTATCGTTTCAACGTGGACTATATTGTAGCCATGGCCGACTTTACGTGTACCAGTTCCCTTTACCTTACACGGTTTCACAGCAGTCCTGTCGAGATAAACTGTCATCATCCCAATCGCTGATTAAGATCAGCGCTACTTGATTTTCGGTGTTCCGATGAGAATCGAGCTTCAACCACCTGGGCCACTGCGAGCAAACTGAAAAAGTGATAGTTTGTCAAAATAACTGTTAAAAACAGTTGATTATCGTTGATATAAAATTGCTATAAGCGAAATGATATTAAGTTGCTTATCACTCTAAATATTTTTATTTTTTTTTGGTGAAATTGTTTATGCAACATATTGTTTTCTGCAATAGTATTAAATGTCATTTTCCAGGTGCTTAACAATTATCAGTAGCAAGTAGGCAGACAGAACATTACTGGATTAATTTGTGTTATTTTAACACATTATAGGATGGAAATAACAGAAGGTTTAGAATTCAGTTTGATGGAGATGATAACGAGATTGACGGACTCGAAAAAAGGAAACAATGTACTGATCTGCTCAAAAGATATTTTCCAATATCAGACTATGATGACACAGGCGCTTCAAACAAGGGAGAAACTGCTAATATTGATAGAGTAAATATGTTCACTATCTTCTTGACTATTTTTGTTGAAATTGGAAGGTATATTTTTTTTATTTCTGTTTGTCAGTCTGTCAGTGCTTTAACTATATCGTAAATATTCCGCGAAATTTATGCATGTTATTAACGGTACGGTATGCACAACATCAGTATAAATGGTGTGCCCTATTGGAAATGATGTATTTAGCTTTTGTGTTTAAAGTATAAATTTTGCAAATATGCTTCGGTTACTATGGAATTTAACTATGCTATTGGCATCTACTCTAGTATGTTACCTAAGGTAAATTGTTTCTCTAGCCATTAATTTATTTACTGAAATTCACAACGGTATGTAACCTGCGGTGTGTTACATTTATAGCTTTTTGATATGATCCCAAAAAAGAATTCAGACATACTAAGATCCTTTGGCGGTACTTATTTTAAGTACATTTTTACGGCGTTAAATGATAGGGAGATAGCCTGTCATTTACTTTAAATAATGGAATTGTTCTTGAAATAAGTAAAATGGATATATTTGAGTTATACTTGCTAACATTAGTAATGCAGGTGATCAATTTATACGAGTACCCGTTGGTTTTTCTTTTTACCCTTAAATCTGACGAATGTGACCATGGGCCCCGCCAGGATTTTTCGCAAGGGTGTGAGAGTGAGACACGTTTGCGTGCAAACACGTGCGTTGTTGTATATCTGTATATACAGAGTGATTCGAAATTAATTTTATAAACTTTTAGGTGGGGGTAGGATACACCAAGACGGCTCAGAATCACATAGCAATGCGGGGTCAGAAACGTCGTCTTCATGTACCTATTAATAATCACTTTGAAAGAAGAGTTGAAGTGTGCATCTAATTTCTTAACCAAGTTTCATAAACAATGGGCTTTCCTCCGACAATTTCCCCAATGTAATGAAAGAAAAAATTCTGAATTAACAATTTTTATCAAGTGCAATCGGTGAAAGGGGGATTAGTTTCTGAAAAACCACGATCGAAAAGTTTACTATTACTTGAACACTTCTTTTAAAGTAATTATTAACAGGTACATGAAGACGACATTTCCGACCCCGCATTGCTGTGTTATTATGAACTGTCTTGGTGCATCCTACCCCTCCTATAAAAGTTTGTAAAATTAATTTCAAATACCCTGTATATATGTGTCTATACATACACACATGTTTTACTGCCCCTTCACAAAATTAAAATCGATTAAAAAGACAAAACACAATCGATTGAAACAAGCCTTCTCTGGCATTTTACCGTATATTTTAATTTGTTCTGTAAATTATTTTAAGGAAAAAAATGACTTTTACCAAAAAAAAAAAAAAAAAAAACTGGTAGGAAAATTCTTCAAAAAAGTTCTTGAAATTCCCAAAAATAAATATTGAAATTCACAAAAAGAAACAGTTTTCAGTAATACACGAATAAAGACGTTTCAATTGCATTGCACTTCTACCTCGCCAACCATCATTGCAATATGCATCATACCAAAGTACTCCTGGAACATAGAGACTGTAGCCAACACGCTGCAGTCTGTAGACATCTATTTGCTTTCTGCTACAGAGAATATTGATACATAAAGAAATATTCATATCTAATCGTAGTAGTTGTGAGAGTGCATTCAAAATTATTGCTGCAGAAAACTCTGCTTGCTTAGTTTCCGGATTCGTAGTTTAAAAGTACATAGTAGATGGAAAGTTCTGGAAAACAGTCCAGTTGATAGGGTGAAACACAAATTTTATTAGAAAGTCGATGAACAATATACACAAATCACAGGAATACATAAGCAATAACCCGTTTTATAACAGCCAGCTTAACACAAAGCTTTTTCAGAAAATGTATTTCACACACAATGAAAATTCTTCAACGGGCTAAAATTCAGTGGAAATTCTTAAGAAAAATTATCAGCGATTCCTCAGGATTCATTAATGAAGGAAACACAAACAGCTTTCAAAAATAAGCTTCTCAAAACAAATGATAAATCACTTAGAAAAGCACACAATCAGAGCCTTCAGCAGAATCAGCGTCTGCTCGCAACAGTTGACTGAACTGCTCTGAACTCTGGAGTGATCCTACTCTTTTACACCTTACGTTGCACAAACAATCCAGAGATTCCACCAATCTCAATCCTCTCCCAATTAGTCGTGAACTTTGATTACGTAATAAAAATGCAATTGAGAAATACATAATGCATAATCCTACTGCATAAAACTAATGCAAGGTAGCAAACATTACAGGTCCCATCAATAAAAACGCGCAATATCACCAATTTTTTGGCGAAATTTGGTGCAACTAAATTTGGTGCCAAACTAAGCAATACTGCCAATATTTCTCGAGAATTCAAGAAAATCCTATGATAAACAATGGGCACACTCAAAACTCCTATTTCATGTTCTAGTTAACCCCTTTCCATGCAACAAAATACAAAATTTTATTACTTGACGCCTAGGATGCAAATTTTAGACTAGTTTAATCCCCAGACGAGCGGGTCACGTCAAAAACATGTCATTCTGTTTACATCTGCTAAAGAAATAGCAGAAGCTCATGATATTAAACTGTGGTGTCCGCGTTAATTAGTCACCAAGTTTGGAGATCTAATCTAGAAATTAAAACAGACACAGTAGAGTACTTTAGAATATCAGTTATGTGGATGGAATAATAACATCGCTTGGGACAAGGTTCTCTACAGACAACGCAGTTGGTTACCACATATTTACACTTTACCCAACAACGATAAAAAAAATTGGTCTAAAAGACTTTATTAAGAAAATGAAACGTTTCGGTAGTGTCAATGGATACTTTTTAGATAATATTTTGTCTGAAACCGAAGCAAGCATCTTAAGAGTCGTGGCCGATTTCTCTTCCAACATCAACAAAATTTTTTGCCCCAAAACACTTTCGGTTTACTAAATCATCATGCTAAGCTCTTTCCTACAGTGCATAAGCACATATGGGCGCCCGCTGGCCGGAGGTGGCCCGCCAGGGTTATGATTCGGCCCGCGGAACATATCAAAACCCTACATAAAACCCATATAAACCATTCAAAATCCCATACAAATCCCAGTTATACGGCCTACGACTTTGCTAACATACTGAAGTTTGGCCCGCGACTTTGCTAATATCCTAATGTTTTACCGAAACTTTTCAAAGGTTGCCCATACCTGGCCTAAAGGCTTGCAAATAGCTCCAACTCTTGTAGATACTACCTGCACAGTAGAAAGATTTTTCAAAACTCTAGTAAAATCCTGGATAAGATCAACAACGAGCTTTTTTGCTGATCAGAGATTATCAGGACTTTGCATGCTAAGCGTCATCGAGAAAAAGTTAATGGTGATTTGGGACACTTCACTCAAAAGGTCTTGGAAAAGTGCGTCGTATACTGCAACCACACTCTACAGTTTTTATTGGATTAGTTATATTTCACATTTTCTATCTTATTTTTTAAAATTTATTTCCCAAAGATATTCTTCAAAAAGTTATTGAGATAAACAATTTTGTTATATTTTCCATCTATAACTTATTTAAGTAAATTTGATGGTTTGCTTAGCAACATTTTTTTTAAAAATGGCCAGATTTCGGATTTTTTATATGTATTTGTAATGTTGCACGATTTACTTACGCAAGCGTAGGCATTTGCCCACCCTTGCCCATAGCTGGCGACGCCCATGGATGTGGCAACAATTCTAACACTGATGTATAATTGTTTGATCTTTTTCAAGTGTGGGAGACATTCTTCCAACACTGTTGGACTATTACAACTGACTATGTGTGAGGTAAAACGGAAATTACTTTTATTTATTTTTGAAAAAGATTATTCAAATTTTAAAAACTATCTCATTCCATTATTAATTATTCTCACACCGTTCCCCTTTATTTTTGTGTGTGTGTATTTGTGGTGTTAGCTCAAAGATTGGGGTTTTCCCAGAAAAGTCCTGCAAACTCAAACATCGATGAATTAAAACAAATCATGACTGAAGAAATATAGTCAATAACACCAACAATGTTGCGAAGTGTGTCATAAAACTTGTTCAATGTGTTCATTTAAAAGGGTGGCGAACATTTTCAGCATTTGTTTGTAAGGAATGATAATGCACAAAACTTGAATTAAATTATATTTTTCAAAAATAAAATTATCACTGGATTAAGTAACATTGTACTTCTCCATTTCTGTCTTACCTCACAAATAAAGTAGAAGCAGTCCAACAGTGTTGGAAAGTGTCTTCCACACTTAAAAAAGGTTCAAACAGTTCTACCTTAGTGTTAGAGTAGCTACCATATCCGTAAAATTTAAGGGTAATAAGAAAAATTCAACTGGTACTCTTTTAAAATGATCATCTTTTAGTGCAATAAACGGTTTGCAAAGCTATTACTGGCATTTCTTCTGCTTTCTCTGTTAGCAGAATGTTGTATACAAATTCTGCCATAGTATAAATCAGCACGCCATGAAATCTATGTTAGTTGTCATAAAATCTGGAGTAGTATACATAACATTTTACTTCGACAAACTTCTTTTTTACTGATGATGTTTCTAACCGCCTTTTTTGGGGGGCAGATAATGCATGACAACTACACATACATATTTGTTTTATGATGGTAGATGGGTAATTAGGTAAAATTTCAACATCATTTTATAATGTACTAGGTGAAGTACCCGTCGTTCACGGGTTAGTAAATAATGCAAATTTTCAAAAAGCTTGAATCTTCGTCAGCATTGTAGGTATTTAAAGAATGAAAATAGTATATTACATATTAACAATAGTATAGAAATAAAAATTATATCTTCTGTGTATTGTTAAAAGATTACAGATTTGGGAGTAACAAAGTGATCAGTAAATTTGATTATTATAGAGAACTTCTTTCTATATATAAAAAAATAAAATAAAATAAATAAATTTTATTCTGGGTGAATGAGTTTTTGAAGTCAAGAGGTCATTCCTAACCTGTAACTAAATTTTGTTTGCTCCACTGTAGATATTTTAACATTATTCCTCGAAAACATTTTGCGAATTTTCATAAAATCTTAAAAGCAAATAAACATTTTAAAAATTTACTTGAATTTTTAAAAGAAATTCCGATTTTTGTTGTTTTAGCCGTTGCTGATCATGTTGCTAGACTTAAATGTATTCTCATAATCCATTTTTAAGGAATGCGAGAACAAACATTTATATGATTTTCACAAAATCCCAAAATCTATGCAATATTTAAAACTGTTTTGGCATCTAGAGTTCAAATTAACTTGCATACAACATAATTCCAACTTTTATTCTATTCCATTTTCCAGGAATAGCGCAAGCACGCACTGAATTTTCACATCTCAAAATCGCTAAAGAAATTTGAAATACTTTGCTTTGACTCAAAGAGTTCAAGTGACCACCAGTGACGATACTAATTTTTTTTTTCACTCGCTTCAGGGGTTTATGCGTAATCGATAAATATTTTCATATTTTGAACGATTTTTGCGAAATCTCAAAATCTGATCACGATTTTTAAAAAATTCGATGCCTATATTTTAAGTTTAGTGACCACCTATCATGTGACCAAATTTCATTTGCGTTAGTTGTTATTACGTGATGCGCGAACAAAAATTTACTCAGTTTGAAACGATTTTCGCAAAATCTAATGAAAACTTTTAAAAAATTCGACGATTATATTTTAAGTTGAGTGACCAACTATCATGTCACCAAATTTCACTTCATTCGTTTTAGTCATTTTTTACGTGATGCACGAACAAAAAGTCACGGACAGAATTACAAACAGACAATTTTTTTTTAATGGTCCTACTGGCAAAAGTCTAATTTTATTTATATAGACTAGCTGAAGTACCCGTCCTCGACGGGTTAGTGAATGCAAATTTCCAAAAAGCAAGAACTTTCGTCAGCATTGTAGGAGTACACAGAATGGATGTAGTATGTTGCCAAAGTAAAGAAAGCGAAGTTATAATTTTTATGTATTGTTAGAATATTACAGGTTAGAGAGTAACTAAGTAATACCATTTGATTCGCTTTAGTCGTAATTATGTGATGCGCGAATGAATATTTACACATACTGAAATAATTTTCGCAAAATCTCAAAATTTAATCAACATTTTGAAAAATTGGAAGCCTAGAATTTTAGTTGAGTGACAACCTATCATGTCACCCAAATTCGTTTCATTCCCTGCAGTCTTTATTTCGTGATGCTGGAACAATTTTCAGCATTTTAAAACGATTTTCGCAAAATCTCAAAATGTAATCAAAATATTTTTTAAATTCAACGCCTATAAATTAAGATTAGCAACTACCTATCATATCACTAAATTTCGTATCATTCGTATTAGTCGTTGTTACGTGAAGTTTGAAGAAATCATCATTGAACGTATTTTGAGAGAATTTTCACAAAATCTCAAAATCTAATAAAAATGTTTAAAAAATTTGACTCCTATAGTTTATGTTGAGCAACCATCTATCGTGTGAGCCAATTTCATATCATTCGCTTTAGTCGCTATTACGTAATGCGGGAACAAAGATTCACTCAGTTTTAAACGATTTTCACAAAATCTCGAAATCTGATCGATTTTTTTTAATTAGATGCTTATAGTTTAAGGTGAGTGACCACCTATCATTTCACCAAATATCATTTTTTCACCTTTGCAGTTATTACGTGATGTGCGAACACAAATTTACGCAGTTTGAAATGATTTTCGCAAAATCTCAAAATCCAATCAGGATTTTTTAAAAATTGGACGCCTATGTTTTAAGTTGAGTGACTACCTATCATGACACTCAATTTCATATCATTCGCTTCAGTCGTTTTTGCGTGATGCTTGAACACAAATTTACGCAGTTTGAAACGATTTTCGCAAAATCTGAAAATCTAATCAAGATTTTTAAAAAATTCGACGCCTATGTTTTAAGTTGAGTGACCACCTATCATGACACCCAATTTCATATAATTCGCTTCAGTCGTTTTTACGTGATGCTTAAACAAAAAAAGCGTCACGGACAGAATGACAGAATGACAGAACGACAGAATGACAGACAGACAAACTTTTTTTTGAGGGTCGCATCGGATTCCCGGGTGCTTGAAACGGATAGAAATCGCAAAATTTTTGAATTCCAAGAAATGTACAGACAAAAGTCTAATTTTATTTATATAGATGAGATGTTTTAAAATCTTTAAAATTAACAGAAATAAAAATTTAATATTATATTAGCATTTTACTGCTGAAAAAAAAATTTAATGCAATGAAAGCATTTTAAAGATGTGCAGCATGTTTTAAAAAATAAAGTACTTTGACAGATATGGAAAGTTAAAGAATAAAAAATATATGCTATTAAACGTTACTTTATCCATGCATTAAGTAATAAAAAACTTAATTGTTACTGTTTGTGTTATATTTACAAACTCAAAATGAAAGCTAAATGGGCAATTACATATGGGCATGGGCATAGACACATGACCATCAAAAAATTATTTTTATTTTCAATAAACTAGGGGCCAAGCCCCCCATACTCGCTACGCTCGCTTTCCGTATGAGGCATTCGGCCCCTAATAAGGCTTATTCGTAAAAAAAGACATGATTTCAACAGACAAAACCCAAAGAGTGAATCAGATAGAATGTTACTGAGCTACACATTGCTTGGTTCTTGCATGTTCATTGGTACATAAAAATTTAAACTTCACACTACAGTAGACCCCCTCCCCCCTCATAACACGGAAGATATTTTGTTATGGGAATCCGTGTTGTACGGGTCCTGAGCTATACTCCACCAGGAGTGCGGACTCGGCGTATAATCGCTGGAAAAATTATTTTCATTCCTCAGGAAAACAATGATAGTTAATGTTGCCATTCAAAAGTTATATTAATTAGGAGCTAATGCGTAATAGAATCAGAACATCTGTTTCAGCTGTATTTTTAATAATGTAAAACCTATTGGACACCTTGCGAATCTACCACCCATGGCGATTTTTCATTAATTTGCGACTTGCGTACATGTAAAGTTAATAAAAGCTACGGAACAGATAGGATAGCTTGCCACCAATGGCGACTTTTCATTATTTGGCAATTTACACATGCTCACAACCTATAATTACTGTTCATTTAAGGTTACCGGAAAACCGTTATCCATATTTTCATTTACATAATCGTTTGCAGATTGGCGTACTTAGCACCACGAATTATACCATCTCGTCGCGCTAGCAAATATCCAAAGTGTACTATAACTGCTATAATGGCATAGTTAACGCCGCCTTTCATTTCCAAGATATTAGTTATTCTGTTTTGGAAAAACGAATAATAGCTAATTCTAAACTCCTGTTGTCTAAGCGAACTTACTATTTGAAAATTGTTAACTTTGAGGAACGCATTTTGAGTTACTTATCCTTAGAAATAAAAATGAAATTCTGTTTGTTTGTGGATTTTATTCGTATACAGATCCACAAAAATGGACCTATCGGCCTGAAATTTAGCACAGATATGTAAAATAATATAGAATAAATCATAGTCCACTTTAAAACTTTGAAAGTCCACCCGTTCCCGGAATTTAAGAGATTTTTGATGCTCTCCACGCAAAAAGCTTTCCGTAATTGTAACCCCTGTAGTGAAAAAAAGTGTGAAATAAGGATCGTGGTTGCCATGCGTGGCGATTTTGCCGAATAAAATGTTTTAAATTCTCAAAGTAAAAATAAAAGAATAATAATAATATTTTTTTTTTTTAGTTTATATTTGTAAGATTATTATTTTTTTTATTATAATATCGTGTGCATAGGAAATCGGAGCAGGAATGAAATGTTTTATACGCAAAACAATAAGAATTGAAGATTTCCGAGGCTAATAGGTAAATTTTTAATTTTGGCGAAAAAATAAAATGGCTCAAATGCCGATTTTGAGAAAGTGAGTTCTAGCGGTTTGCACAGATTTCGGCTTGGCGCAATTTATTGGGAGCTTAAGGAAATAGATTTTTGAAAACCAGTGCAAAGGTTTTATTAGAATACAGCATTAAATTTTAATGATCCGTGAAGAAATAATGCAGTTATTAAGGGATTTCAAGCGATGTATCTCCAGAATTCTCGCCAAATGAGTACATTGATTTAAGTTGGGGAATTCCGCCAAATTTCAGAAAATTGAAATCTTTTTATTTAGTACATCGGAGTAACGATAAATAAAACACGTTATAGTTGATAATTTAAAAAAATTCGGCTGTATTAAGGGATTCCAATTTTCAAATAAAGGCTTGCTTTACTTTTTCGCGGTCGAACCATTTCCCATATTGATTGCTGCTAAGTCAATGCTTCGAATGATTTCCTGAAAAAACGCTTGCAAAATGGCGTATGTTGGCACTTTGGCGAGGCTTAGATTTGAAACTGGATTTTATTTGAGACTGGGATATATAATGACACTGGTTATAGATAAAAATGAATGTTGGTATGTGTGTATGAGCACCGTTGAAAAAGTCCAGCACCGTTGGACCATGAAATTTCGTTCACCTAGGAGAAGCTTTTTATGCTATCCATTTTCCTCTAACTTGCCACCAGGTGGCGCAGCAGAACGTCGAATTCTATTCCGTTTAGCCGTTTACTATGCGAATATCGTCCAACCGATTTCGATGAAATTTGGTACACGCGGATATTAGAACACGGAGAATATTTTTCAGTATCCATTTTTCTGTAACTTGCCGCTAAATGGCGCTGCAACGCATCAACTTCTATACCGTTCGACTGATCGGCATAAAATTTCTTATACTTACACATTTCAGCACGAAGAATATATTCTAACTGTGTTCCTTTTGATGTTACTCACCACTAGATGACACTGCAATGCATTATTATTTTAACTCGCCACTAGATGACGCTGCATCAGGTCAAATTCTTGACCATTCAAACGGTCGCTATTAAAATCAGTATACATAGCTATTTGAACAATGAGAATAATTTGGCGTTATCCATTTTGTATAATTCGCCACTTGACGGCACTGTAGCAAATCGTTACTTTAATTAACCACTAGATCGCATTGCAGTGTATCACTTCTTTACTGTGCAACTGATCGCTATGAAAATAGGTATACATAGATATTTGAACACGGGGAAGAGTTTCGCGTTAGATGTCGCGTCAACACATGAACTTCAGGGCTGTCCAGCCGATTGTCCTGAAATTTCGTATTCATCGATATCTGAATACGAAGAATATTTTCGCCGTATCCGTTTTGCTAAAACTCGCCACTAGATTGCGCTACGCCGCATGGCCTTCTGCACCGTGCAAACGATTGCCTTGAAATTCGGTATGCATGGTTATTGAACACAATATAATGCGATATCCATTTTGCTATATCTCTTTATTACAATAAATAGTAATCACCACAAATCGTAATATCAAAAAGTCCATTCATTCCCGTGCGAAGAACGGGTACTTCAGCTAGTTTAATATAGTTTTTATTTTGTCGTAAAATGGGTGTATTTCTACTTCATGTTTGACAATTTCACGTGATACTACATACTTGGAAACGCTTTGTTGCAAAGGAATGAATGATTTTATGCCAAATCTGGCAACCATTCTGTTTATTTTTCCAGTTTTTTATTAATATCTTCTAAAGTAATTCGATTTTCGAAATTTAAGTCAGCTTATCAGGTTCCTCGGAATTTTTCGAATCTGTGGGCACCTTAGTCGAAACTTAAATCCCCACGGTTTAGGAGGAGATAGGCGAACAAACTTTGACAGCGCCAGCGGCCTTTTCTTTTTTTTTAGAATAGAGAGATTGAGTTAGAAATTATCCCGAATTGTTGTATCTGTGTTGGCAAGAAATTTTAATTAATATTTCAAAAAATTAATTAGTTATATGATTTTTAATGATTTAATTAAAAAAAGAAAAGATTTCGTAATCAGCATGAAATTTGTTGAAAGAAAATGAATGCACTTTTTATTATTACACCAGTCCAACTATCTGTATTTTCACTTTCTTTTTTTTCAGATGGTCATTAATAAACTGCAATTACGAAAAGCTTATGCAGTGGAAGTCCCAAAAGAGAATTTGAAAGAAATGATAATGCTTTGTTTGACAGACTCCACATTTCCTTCATACATCGATGAAGTCGATAACATTATTAAAAATCTAGGAAAATAAAAACAGGCTTATAAATAAATTCCCCAAATTTTTATATATAGATTCCACAAGGTAAAATATATTGAAGCATTAAATACTGTACCAAATTATATCTACAAAAATTCATTAAAAACATTTATAAAACATCCGAAAATACGACAAAGTTATGAGGCACGTTAAAAATATACTTAAAAATATATTAAAAATATACGTTAAAAACATAAGAAAGTCACAATACCTACAGTCTTTACTAAAAATTCTGCTTACTATACAATTCCAAAAGTACTGAAATTCTGTCATATTATTACTAATGTCTTTTGCTTTGAACTTTAAAACTAATGAATATTTTTCAGATTTGTGCTTAGATAGAGGTCTGCTGTACATTAGTATTAAATAAATTGAATGAAGTAAAACAGTATCAGTATTGGTATGTTGTAAAAATTAGATATCACTACAAACATATATTTTAGGACACAGGGGTACTGATTATACGCATTAAATAGAGCCTACAATATTACTTTACTTTTAGATTATGAGTTTATGAAAATACATTAAAGTAAATATCTCAAGGCTGCTTCCATGCATACAATACTTTAGAGCTTGAAGTGAGCCTTCAGAGGCTTACTTTTAAAGACGAAAACGTACGATCTATTGATACAGGATCAGTAAAGTGGAAAATATTTTAAAACTAAATTATCTAAGCTGATACACAATATTTTATAAAACTATTCTAAAGGTGGCTTTAAGCTAGTATTGTATCTATTTTTATTTTCCAAGTCCGTCTAAAATTTAACATGCATTTTCAGTTTTATGTCAGCAATATAAATATTATTAATGCAAGTTGAAAGTTTGCTTATATCTGTATTTCCTTTTTTTCCCTGTCGATTTTAAGCAAAAATGTTTAATGTACTTCTATATTTATTTAGTTGTGCGACTGAAAATCAGTAATCTAATAAATACACGAGAGAACATAAAATCTTAAAAGCAAATGTTTACAAACTAGGTTGTACCTAAATATTAAACCGCATATAGTGAGCATATAGTGATAGTGATGAAGCATATAGTGATATACCTATCAAAGAAAAAAAAATGATTGATGTTCTTTTTAGCAAATATATCCTAAGACATGAATAAACTATTGAATTTTTTTTAATGCAAATAACTTGCAAAATATTTATAAAATACTTAAATTTGAGCATATATTGAAGTGAAGGACACTGTTTTATATATATATATATATATATACAGGGTGTCCAGTGCTAACGCTGTCCAATGGCTAACCATTAGTCAGAGACATAGTTCCAATTGCAAAAATGCTTTAAATTGTATAATCTATTATATGAGAAACAATTAAAGTCAATTAATCAATTTCTATAAAAATTAAGAAATTTAAATTTTTATACGGTCCGCGGTCCTATCGGTTATATTTAGAAAGATTTTCTTTATGCAATTTCATGCACAATAAAAAAAAAATTCGTCCTTCTACGACTAAAATTCATCGATTTACGCAGCAGCAAACATTGTGACTTAAGTCACTTTTCCACGTTTAAAAATGTCACGTTATGGTAAACCGTTAAGGGACCATATAAATACTGAAATTTTAAATTATAGGTTTTAATTTCATTTTCTGGCGTAATGCGGAAAAAGAAGCAAAACTAATTTTAGAGTACTGATCTTCAAGCAGACAGGGCCTTATTATCGCATGGGCAAATTGGGACTTTGCCCAGGGCCCCCCAATTTCAAATGTTGTTCTGAAATATTCTTTTTTACATCAACATTTTATAAAAAAAATGAAAAAAAAAAATTCATAGATCAGGGGCCCCCTAATCTATCAATGCCCGGGGGCCCCTTTTGGTCATAATCGAGCTCTGCAAGCAAAGGGTTATAGTCAAGCTCTATTAAAATCTATCTGAGGTCAGACTTACTAAATCGTATATAGTGTTACGAATTTTCGGAGCAACCCACTGTTCTGGGGCTTAAAATAGTTCAAAATTTGTATTCTACGCTTCAAATAGATAAATTTTGCTTTTTGTTGCATCAAAATTCGTCAACTAGAGCCGGAGATACGGAGGTTTCGGTTTCCCATTCAAATATTTGGGGTTTCTAGAAATCTCGAGAAATATTGGTCCTAGGGCTTCGATCTCTTCACTTTTGGGGACTAAATTTTGGCGCCAAATTTGGCGATAATTTGACAAAACTCGCCAAGCTTGTCGACATTTTTGTCATTTGGCGCGATTTTCCCTATGGGGCCTGTAAAGTTGCTTTTGCTGCATTTAAAACGCATAATAACCTATCATTTCTCTTCTATGACGTAATCAAAATTACCGCTTTATGTGGAATCCTCGAGAAATAGACTTTTCTGGAAGCTTCTTGTACCTTCTGCGTCGGCTATAAATTGAAGCGCTTCGGAAGCCCCAGTTCAGTGCGAGTTGAACGCCCAGTGTGTGTAAAGCTCTTTCAGTGTGAGTACGCTTGATAGAAGCGGTGTTTCGCGCTTCTTTTCGAAGCTGTTTTTAAAGTGCTGTGTGTCAATTCTTCACTGTTGAGTCTTGAGGGATTATTAGTGTTATCCTTCGTATATTTCCACTGAATTTTACCTGTGGAAGTGTTTTATTTTGTGTGAGAATTACAGCCTTTGTGAGAGCTTCTGATCTAAGCGGACTGTTAATAGCACATTGCTGATTAAGTGTGCTTGTGAATTTTGGACAGCTGATTGTTCAACTAAGTTCTAGAAGCAATAAAGTTTGTGTTCCATCCTGACAAGTGACTTTTTACTAGAACGTTCTACACCAACTGGACTTTAGAACGACGAACCCAGGAAACAAGCAGAAGATAGGTAGCATGTGCCAAAAGTAGCATGAGGATGTGTAACATAAGAGTATGATACGAAAAGGACAGGAAGAGTTTTCTGTACGAGTGCATATTCAGATTGCAGTCGAGGGAAGTTATTTAATACCAGTTCATTTAAAAAACCTGTTTACAAAATTCTACTTTCAGCAAAAGCTATATTTTTATGTTACTTTATTGGATACACATTGTTAAACGTTAATCTTCTTCATTGCAATCTAAAATTCATAAAATAGTTAATGAAATTGCTAATAAATATTACAAAGGTCAAACCATGTACATTAATTTTTCTCAAATTCATTTTGTAAGCAGCTGTAACTCGGTGAATTTTGGTCGTAGAAGGACGAATTTTTTTTAATTGTTCATGAAAATGAATAAAGAAAATTTTTCTAAATATAACCGATAGGACCGGGGGACCGTATAAAAATTTAAATTTCTTAATTTTTATAGAAATTGATTTATTGACTTTGATTGTTTCTGATATAATAGATTATACAATTTAAAGCATTTTTTGCAATTGGAACTATGTGTCTCTGACTAACAGTTTAGGAAATAGCCATTGGACAGCGTTAGCACTGGACACCCTGTATATATATATATATATATATATATATATATATATATATATATATATATATATATATATGCAAAATTATTTGACTCTTGACGTAAAGTTTGCGCCATGAGCACTAACCTGCCATCATTGCAATATAATGACTCAATAAACTACGTCAGTGTCATTCGCGATCAAAAAAGTGAAAAGTTGAAGGTTTGCAGAGAACTCCTCACTTTCAAAATGTTTTATTTCTACATCATACTGTTTTTTAGGTTCACGTTATAGCATTAAATACCCCAGACACTTCATGAAATGGACAAAACGTTTATTTTAAAATAGCTGCGCACGGGCTTTTCAAACGGGAAGCAGCAAATCTTTTACTAAAATCATACCTTCATGTGACAAAACGGAATTTCGTTTTTAAAAAAGTTCAAGTAATCTAATCTGCAGAAATTACTGCGATATATTAACGCAAATTAGAATTACTTATCGTTTAGTTAGTTGTAAGAAAACCGTTGAAAAAGGATGAACAGAACACTTTTAATTTCATGAAATATTTATTAACGTGGTATACCTAAAACGTGTGGCTACCTCTAAATTTACTTTTAAGAATTTTTTCGATGTATCTCATCACGCTAGCATGCACGTTCTTATAAATGCGTCTGCAACCCATTTTGACCGACCGCGAGTCTGTGTTGACCAGTTTTTCCATGCCGTCAATACGTATATACGTACGTATGTATGTAACTCGCATATCTTAATCCTGGCATGTTCTTATTTTTATTTGTTCGTTTTTTTTTTTTTTTGGTAACTGTTTGTAAACAGAATATTATTAATCAAGATTTTTTTTGTCTGTCTTCTTAATTAATCAATCTCTCAAGAAACACAGTACGGTTCCATCTGTAATATTAAAGTGTTTAAAAGGAGGAAGGTACACAAGTTTATCATTCGTGCTGCAAAAAGAAAAAAGCTCATCTTTTTTTTTTTTTTTCAAAATTAGTTAATAAATAAATAAACAAACAAACAAAAAATTATTAGTAAAATTAAATGAAGAACACTAAATTGTAAATTAAAACATTTCAATCTTTGGAAATACTTTTACTAAGTTATTATGAGTTAGTTAAAAAAATGATTTATTTATTTTTGAAATCTTACACACTGAGAACAAATTAGTTCTGCAAGTAAGAAGATAATAAACGTTAACTACTTGATTAATGCAAAGCTGAAGAAATCTTAACTATGCATTTACGGAAAAGTGTATTGCATTTCATTTTTAGTATGCAGTAGGTACTTGAGAAAAATATTTTTTACAGTTTGGAGGATTTTTTTAGACTTTTTTAGTGTTCACTTGAATCAAAAAGTTGATTATTTCGGCTGGGTTGATTTTCTTGAGATTACGCCAGTCTTCTCTGACATGAAGCCCTTGGCTTGTTCAACGAGATCTTCCTTCTCGTGCCGTAGCGCAAAAACGAGGATCTCACAAAAAGTATCGACAGACAGTGTCCACTTCTTGTGGTCCAAGCAACGCCTTTTCAGTTCGTCCACTTGGTACTTGTCCGCGATCTCGCACAGGCCAATCATGTCCTTTGTGGAGAGACCATATGTACTGTCTGTGTACAGATAGTGCACGAATTTACGGAATAGACCAGCTTCGCAGTCGACGACTCTAACGACTCCCGTAGCTTTCTCCGTCATGTCTTGCTTGAGCATGGAGTTGAACACGGGCGCGCGAGCCGCCAAGACGGCCTTGTGGAGCGGGAATTCTTGGTTTTGCACCCTGACGGTGACGTCACTGTGGTCGCTGCTGACGAGGAGGCCTTCGAAGTCACTCGACAATTTCCCGGTCCCTGAAATGGAAAATCTGCATCAGAACTAAATCATAATGAAGAGATGAAACTCACTGAATATACAGGTTGATTCAAAATTAGAGTGACCTATTCGAAAAGCAAACTAATGCCGTACCCGTTCTCTGCACTATAGGAAACTAATATTTTCCCTTGCACATATGCAGATAACTATTTTATCTTGCATTTCGCAGAGTGACAATGCGTTAGCGCTGTGATGACTTTATTGAATTTTAAGTAACAAAAAGTTCTTAAAATATTGTTGAAATCGCTACTTATTATAAAAAAAAGATGGCTGTGCGTGTGTTTGGTTGTCGATGGCATTACTGACAAACGGATACACGCAGAATTACCAAATTTGATACACAGGAAGTTATAAACATGAAGTTATGCACCTCGAACCGAATTTTTCAAAATTCGACCTTGACATTTTTAATTTTATGTTTTATGCGATCTTTCACATTTTTTCACACTTAATGCGTAAGAACGGCGATGATTACTAGGGATGGACGCGAGACGACTTTTTGCGAGACGAGACAGAGATTTACAGCTTTTTTGCGAGACGAGACAGACATTTTTAGCATTATGATATAGGGATTTTTGCGAGACGAGACAAACTTTTCGGCTGTTTTGCGAGACGCGAGACACCAATTTTTCGTCTCGCGTCCATCCCTAATGATTACGCTTGCAGGAAAACGACATTTGCATCATCGGATAGAGGGGAAAATTTTCTTTTAAAAACAATTTCTTTCTGAATATGTAACATAATTTGCAGAGTTTTAATAAAGCTCACTTTTGACAAGAATTTTCGTGAAATAATTTTTAAATTGTCACACTTTGAATTCTATCCGTCATAACTTTTTGATATTTTGGCAAACGAAAAAACATTCACTTCGAACTCTTTTAAAATAAAAACTAAAAATTATATAAATTAGGTGATTTTTTACTAACTAGCTGCTAAGGCGGCCAGCTCCGACGCCCCCGTGGACGCCCCATACCTTACTGTTCTTTATACTCAGCGCAGTATTGGCCTCGTTTCAACAAAAATTATGTTTCTTTGTTTTAACAGTATTTGTCATTCAATTTATTTAGGTCATGGTTGCTACAAATTTTGGATGCCATCATAAAAGCCCATGGTGGCGATGCCAAGTACAGTGAATTCGATCGGCCACCCCTGTATAGGATACTATAGGAACGGCCTACCTATTTGGTTTAACGTCTGTTTTAGTTCCTGAAGTGTCCTACTGTCTTGCTGAACCCTAGCTCTAGGCTCAGGTCCAGCAAGCAGCGGTTTCCCTCATTTTTATTTTATTTTTTTACAGCACAATTTTTGGATTACAATTGGTAAAATACATCAGTGTTAATATAAAAGCAGTTAGTTTACAATGGTTTACAATTGCTCGCAATATTGTTCTTAGTAACATTTGACCATAGATACATATATTTAACACGTTCTTTTTTTTTTTTATAATTTTGAAAGCTGAAAGTAAATAAATATCTAAAAATAAACAATAGGCTTGAGAATGATAAACTTTAAAAGTAATTTTGAAAAATTTAAACATAAATAAATACAACTAATATTCAAAAGTGTGCTTTAAAAAAAAAAAAACTTTCTTTCTAAATTTTGAAAGCATTTATTTACATATAATAATATACTGAAAAATAAATTTAGGCTTCGATATGAGAAGTGTATTTTTTTTTAATCTAACGAAATAAGAGCAGCAACAAAAATTCTATGTCAGGAAATAATGCTAATAAAATCATAATTAAAAAAAATTGTTCTATTTAGAGTTTTTACGTGGTTTTTATCAACTGAAAATCTTGTATTTATTTAATCTGAATCGCTTTCTGGTGTATGAGGTCTTATATCAATCGGATGAATATACTTGGGTTGATTATTTTGTAGTTCTTCAATCCCTTTTATTATTTTGTTGCATAAGTTTTATTTTTTAATACATATGCAGCCCACTGCTCATTACTTTGTGAAGGTGATTTTAAAACTCTGTATTGCTTTAATAATTTACAATTAGTGAAATAATGTAATGAATTTCCTTGCATATTGCATTTACAATGATCGGAGGAGGCTCTTTTTATTTTTAAAAAATATTCTGGGAATGGTCCATGATTGGTAAAAAAAAGGTAAAGGTTCCTGTGTTCTAAAAGAAAATCCTCTGATGGTTTTTTAAAGTATTGGTAAGTATACCTGCCTGTAACTTCTGTGTCCCATGATATTTTCCATTTTTCTAATTTGTCCTTTTTTAATATGTATTTTAGATAAGATAGTGGGCTTGGAAGTGAAACGCTTACTATTTCTTGGAGGCGACTACCATTTTTGTTTTTAGTGATAAAATTACTATTGTAGATAGCTGCTTGTTTTGCTAATCCGTCTGCTAGCTCGTTTCTCATAATCATAGAGTGTGATTTTATCCATTTAAATCTTGCTGTTTTAGGTATTTTTGTAAGGAGAACTAAAATTTTATGAGCTAATTTATTTGTATTAGTGTAAACCAAGATCAGGTTTATGGTCGAATATAAGACCCTGGAATAACTTGCTAAGTCCACTGTAGCAAAAATGCCTGGCATGTCCATGTTCATGCCAGTTTCATTTTATTAGGTGGTCAGTGATCTGAGTTGCAAATAGGAAAGAAAGTTAGCAGAATTATTTAGCTGTGGAAAAACGCAAATCAACCAAGTCATTAAAGAAAAGGATTTGACTTTGAAAGAATAAGAAGACTTCAAATTTCGTGGTGTTAAACGGATGAGATCTGCTTTTGAAAGTAAAAAAACGAACTTGAAAAAATGGTTGTTTCAGAGAAAAGTAAAAACTTAACAGACACAAATTGTATCCTTTTTTCAAAAAATGTAAGAAAGCATTAAATAAAGTACTAGTTTCTCTTGAGATACGTTTTGAATAAGGAATATGTGTCAGATTTGTTTATATTACGCATTATAGCAGTTATCTTAGAATAGTAAATCAAACCTTCCAGAGCGGCCAAATATTCTCGGTACGGTGGGATTATAGTTAATTTAGTGACATTTTCATTCACAAAATGATTATAAAAGTACTCGTATTGGGTGATAACGTGTTAAATTCCTTCAGAAATACTTCTTAATTGTAGAAGCTACGAGCTTTCTCAAATAAGTGTGGTGCTGTTTTATTCATGAGCTTCGTGGTTCCGACAATGGGAAGTTTTTTAGTTTAGGGGTGTATGCCGAAAAAAAAAGAACTCTGTTTTTAGTCTTGGTACACAAATTGAAATAAACTAATAGCACCATGGTCTCCAAAAAATTCCAGATGGTTCGTCATAAGCTGCTTTATACACTGCAATAAGCGAAAACGCTGTGGCGTTTGTGAAATTTTCAGAAAAAATTCTTAAACATGGATCTGAGCTGCAAGATTTTTCGAAGAGTGACACGCTTTGCGAAAATTTCCGATTTTTAATTTTCCCTAAAAGTTTTGAAACTGATACAGATTGATCGTTTATTGCAGTTACAGCTTGTAAAGAGATAGTTTCAAAATTTTGAAGTCCCTGGCATAATTAGTTTATCTGTAATTATGTACTAAAATCACATGATTTTTCGAACAACACCGTTAATAACACCAGTGTTAATGTGCCAAAGTTAGCAACCTGGTGTTCATGTAGTATGGTTGCATTATTTAATATGTATTCTCAGGGGCAGATTTGTCGAGTTGGGGGACCTGGGCAAAAGTTTCATTAGGGCTCCCTCTTTCAAAACTTTTTTCAAAATTTACAAATTTTAAATTCGGGACCTGGGCGCTTGCTCCGAATGCCCTCCCGGAAATCAGGCCCTGAGTATCCTTTGTTATAATAATATAAAATAAACAGGAAATAGAAAATGGGTAATATAATTTTCAGCCCATTGCGACAAACACGCTAAAATTTTTAGATATTTTAAAGCCGTGAAAATATCAAAAGATCTTGCATTTTCGAGTGTGCATTATTGTTATTTTGTAATCTAGCTACTGCGTGATATACGTAAGTAAAAATAACCAGTAACGAACATGCTTGCTTCGTCGTAGACGAAAAAGACAAGATCCGGTAGTGGAATATCACGTGAGCCAGCGTTGTTGAAGTTCGAATTTTTAATCGCGGGTTTTGGTCTGGAAATCTGTTCTGAAATTCACAGTTATGCCTTTAATGTTTGTGTTCACAAAGTCGTCCCTCTGTTTATTGCTACTTTTTAGAAAAAGATGCTTTTTATTGTGTTTTCTGCAGTTTACGTTTTAAGGTAGTGTTCATTTAAATCAGGTATGCGCAACCTTTGAAAAGTCGCGGGCCAAACTTCAGCATGTTACGGATGTCGAGGGCCGCATAATTGGGATTTATATGGGATTTTGAATAATTTATATGGGTTTTATACAGGTTTTCATATGTTCCGCGGGCCGGATCAAAAGTCGTGGCGGGCCGGCGGTTGCCCATATGTGATTTAAATCATCTATCTATTTTGAAAATGCCTCGGATGTGCAGTGTGTAAGGATGTCGGTCAAATTAAAAAGGCGAACGCGAAACTGTCAACACATTCGGTTTACCAAAAGATCCAGAGCTTAAACAAAAATGGCCAAGAGCTATTCCTACCGAATTAACACATTTGAAATATCCTACACGATAAAAAAAAATTCGGAAACGTTACCCCAAAAAATGGGGCAGCTCTTGTAGTTTAAAATTGCGGAAACGTTTCCGAACCATGCGGGTAAAGTATTTAGAAACATTTCTGCATATGTCGGAAACATATTTACCTATTTTCCTGCATTTTAGGTAAGGTTTCTGAAAAGATGGGTAACGTTTCTGTATATTTTGGTAAAATATTGAGTAACCTTTCCGTGTATTTCGGAAAGGTTTCCGAATTAGCGAGTAACCTTTCTGAGTTTTTCGGAAAAAGTAACATGCACTAGATGAAGCGTTTCAAGTAACATCAACTAGATGGTAACACCAAACTAACGGAAGGAGTGCGCAGGAGCAGCGACCAGAATCGAACCGAAGACAGGCGGGCCCATAAGACAGCACGTTACCGCGACGCTGTGATTCTCTTGCCGGAATTTGCTTTAAAAGTAAACTGACTGCTGTTGTGGTACGGCTTGTTTTGGAAACTTAAAAATTTTTTTGAAGTATTTTGTAAATGGAGAGAAAATACCATAATTAATAAATATAAATTAAAAATCTTAAATCTTTTTTCTTCCACATAAATTATTTTCAGGAGATAATGTGCTGTTTTATTTAAGTATTCATCCGTTTTATTTAAGTATTCATCCGGCGACGTCACGTGGTGACTGGTCACAAATAAACTTCACAGTGACCACACAGTGAAGTTACATCACTCACAAGTTACCAGACCCTTATTATCGCATGGGCAAATCGGGACTTTGCCCGGGGCTCCCGGTTTCAAATGTTGTTCTGAAATATTCTTTTATATGTCAAAATATTATGAAAAAGAAAACAAATTTTTTAGATGGGGACCCCCATCAATGCCCTGTTGGTCATAATCGGGCTCTGCAAGAAGTTACAATGTGACAGTCCTGAGAGAATTGTGACCCTCTGTGACGTCCAGGGCCGCTCCCACGGGGGGGTGTGGGGGTGTGAGACACCCCCCACTTAAAATGCAGTCGGCAAAATTGCTATCTGGACTTCCAAAACTCCCCATTCTAGTATTCACAAGAGTTTTTAATCGGCACTTTTCCTAACTTTTGTCCCGTTTACATCCTACTACCAGTACGTACAAAACCGAGTGAGAAATTCCTTGCATATTCGCATCAGTCAAAAGAAAGAAGAGGGAATGAATAAGGAGCACTCGGCACTGGGTGGTTAGATACACAAAAGGGGAAGTCGGAGAATCAGCTCTCTGCAATTGACACCTCATACGTCCCATGACACCTGTCTCGGCATTTTGTCCGAAGCAAATAGTCATTTCACATGTCCATAGTACCGTAATTTCCAGAAGAAACGCCGCATCGGCATAAACGCCGCACTCGAAGAAAACAGGCCAAGAAAAATTAAAACTGTACAGAAACGCCGCATTGGCGTAAACGCCGCACTAAATTAAATTGCATGCACATGACCTTGAACCTCACAGTTGGAAAATTTTGCTCTGTGTCATGATGTATTGCATTTCATTTAAGAGAAAAAAATGAAATAAAATCATAATAGAAAAATAAATTATTAAGTAAGAAATATGAAAGTGTACTTACGTTCATGAATTTTGATAATTATCCGTTAAAGAAGTCCATATATACGTAACACTGATACTATGTTACTGCGAAAAAGGATCCAACGGAGAAAAAACAAAATGAATGAAAGATGAAAATTTCAAATTTTACTTTTGCTAAGAGAAATCAAAATTTACATTATGTGAAGCCGTCAAAGTCTGAATCTTCCGTATCAGAATTAAATAAATTTAGCATATCCTGATCTAAATCAAGATCCAAGTCTACGACATCGTCAAAATCATTATCTGTGGGTATCATACATTTATTATCTTGAGTTATTCAAGATAATAAATCTGAGTATTTTTTATTTTTCGCATGCGTGCGCACGTGGCGAGGGAGCTGCTTACGCCTTGCGTCGTCAGAGGGCGCGAGAGCGCTAATTATTATAACGGGGTGCAGTATTTTCCTTTGAGAGGCTGACATGATTTCGCCGCTCTGCCGCTTGCCGATGATCGTTCTATAAACTCATAGTCCGTGGAAATAGAGAATGTAGTTGACGACTTGGCTATTGTATCCATTTGCAAGATACGTGGAGGCGTGACAGTTTTCCGAAAGAATCACTGTGGATTTACAAAATAAGGGGAAGGGGAGAGGATGGGTTCTGAAAAATTCATTTACGGACAGAGTTCCTCGAAATCTGACGATCTTCTACGTACAGAACCAAAGTGATAAGCTAATATTTGTTCATGTGAATGGATATTTTTTTTTGGCACGTAAGCGCCGCATCGTTAGAAACGCCGCACCTGTTAAAATTTTACTTTTTAAACACGTAAACGCCGTGGCGTTTCTTCCGGAAATTACGGTAATCTAATTAAGTCTTCTGTGCACATGTCTATGGGTGAAATACTGAGCATGAGAACGAGAATGTTCCAGACTCATATATTGCCCTGAGACAAACTATGAATTAATTACCACTCTGTATGAAGTATAAGTAGTGCAAGGAGGCCGTAACTGGCCTGAGGCTGTCGCCACCCTTTGGTCCAGCTCGGTCTTTTCTGGGAAATACATGTATTTCCTTTGCTTCTTTCAAATGCATAGGAAAAAGAAATTATCTTGTACAGTAGAACATAATGTGTCCCCTATTCCTGTTAGCTCGGTTAGCTGGACAGTAACCGAGCCAAAGTCAAACATATCTTTGGAGGAGCCTTAGCATTCCTTGGAATCTAAATCTTAACATACCTTGATTAGAAGAAAACCATCTTTAGCTTTTAAGATATAATTAATACATCAATTTGGTAAAAATGAATAAATAAATAAAAAATTTCTAGCATTTAACAAAATGAAGTAAAAGTTTGCTGCAGTGTGCATTTAAGGCTGAAACCAGTTGTAAACAAAAACACGAAACTAGTTGTTTAAAAAAAAAAAAAAAAAAAAAAAAAACGACAAAAAGTGCAGTGCACAAAATGTGATACGTAGTTGTTTTGATAATGACTAAAAGAAGAAGCAAAATAACTGTCATAATAGAAAGAGAATTTCCATACATACTATTGGAGCTCCGTCAAATCCATTCTCCAAGAAAAAGATATCGCCGATCTGGTAACTATGTATCTAGTCTAGATTATATTTGTACTACTTTTTATTATGATTTACTTTCATATTATTGATATAGAAATAACCCCAATTTTTTGTAATTTAATTTAATTTTAGTAAAATGATGGGTAAGTTATAATAAGAGTTAAAATACAAGAGTATAGATCACACCGTTAAAATAGGAAGACATGGCAGAGCAAATACTGGTGGTCGCAACCTTAGGAGCTTCAAAATTAATATATGCTTAATTTTCCATTTTATCTTACATAAAAGCAAAAATTTACTTTTCGAGCTAGAATTACTTTCCGTATTCCAGTTTTTATTTTCCCCTTCAAGTCTCACATTCTTTTTTAGTCTTTATTTTTTAACACTTTATGCTTTCGTCTGTCTGCCTGCCCGTGCTCCAACTGCCGTAAATGTGAATCGATCAAACTTTTATATAATAATGAAAATTACCATACCATCTACCCTATTAAAAAGGATGTAGATATCATTTATAGTTCTTTTACAGGAGCACACAAAATAATTCTAATGCATTGCAGCCTATGGGCAGAGAATGTTTAGAGTGCATTTTAGAAGCGTTTATATTTCAAGCAAAACAAAATTGGCATTTATTATTCAGGTTTATGAGAGCATTCTGTCCATCGGCATGGGTAGACGTAGAGTTGATACCTATACAGAAAGAATATAATACTCATAGATCAGGCTTTAAGAGCAGTACTTAAAACAATATTTGAGTTTCTTGTTCGCTTTAACCTGTTCACTACCGTCGTTGCTAAGACGCAGTGGCAGAAATTCCACCCTCCTGTATAAATTGTTGCTTCTCGGCATGGGTCTTTGAATGCCCTGGCATGGCCCAGTCATGTGCTTGTGCAAGGCTGTCGACAGAGCAGAAACATTCTAAGACTCCCGCCGCGCCGGGGAGCAACGATGGACACGGGAGGGAGGAATCTCTACCGTCGCGTCTTTAGCAACGTCGGGGGCAAACAGTTAACTGTTCGTCATGCAATAGCATTCCTGCCAACATCTCACTAAGAAACTCCAGTGATTTATGTGGTATCATAATCTTAAAGTCCTAATTACTTATCTAAGTCAAAACACTCTTCAAAAATTTTTCACACATTAAATTTCGCCATCTATTCTATATATAATTTAAAAAATATATAAGTTGACATGGCACGACACGGTTGTGGTTTTTAAAATGAAA
The DNA here is from genome assembly GCA_038373885.1 of Cheiracanthium punctorium. NCBI lineage: Eukaryota > Metazoa > Arthropoda > Arachnida > Araneae > Cheiracanthiidae > Cheiracanthium > Cheiracanthium punctorium. The sequence goes on from JAWZYV010015231.1 coordinate 32,897, forward strand.
AGTTTGCTTTTAATAACAACTTATGTTTGAAATTTCAATCACACATAAGGTCGTGATACTAAAAATTGAATTTTAAAAGAGCTCAGAGAAATAGAAGAATTCTTTTAACATAAAATGAATAAAACTTCAACGTTTCCTTACGTCCACAAGTTTTTTTCTTAAATGTTCGAAATTTTACATAATATCTTCTTTTTAGACCAAAAAAAAAAGGTAGTAAATTTTGGGACTTCGAAATCTCTCAAAAAATGATACAATTAAACGATTTGCTATCTAATTCTGACATTTTCAAGAATCCTTCACAAAAGAGTAATCAAAATAAGCACAAATCTTTATTATTGGATCAAAATACCATGGTATACTGGTCCATATTGAATGAATAGACCCAGAGAGCGGTAATCTTTCAAAAAATGGTGAAGAAATAAATGTGTCGATTATTAAAGCTTCAAAATTTAAGAAAACCAGGAGATTTTAATGTAAAATCAGGAAACCAGGAGAAACCATCAAATTTCAGTAGTCACCTGAAAAATCCAGTAGAGTTGGCAGGTATGCAATAGTATATACACAAATAAGACAGCGTTGGAAAGTGTTTTATAAACAGTGCTCTCGGTGGGGCTTCCTTTACTTTTTTTAAGTAACTGTAAAGACTCCATTGAGGGTCCCCCCAAACTCATTTCCGCCAACCCAAGCTAGGACACTGATAGTTTTGTCGCATATGGATAGGCAAATATTTTATGACTAAATTAAAAATCATGAATATTTTATGAAAATTTAATTACTTGTAACAGAGTCAGGGATGTCATCACCCCTACTCAGCAAAAATGTGAATTTTTGTTGGCAAAGTGATAATAATCGAGCCTTTTTGTGGAAAATTCCGCCTTTTACGTACGACCTCTGCAATTTTTTCATGTACTAATTCACTTTATTAATGTAAAAACCAGATTGATCATTAATGCGTAAATAATGTGAATCTTCTGAAAGTCGAACATTTGCGACTCCTTCTGTACAACTTAAAGAGGTATTTATGCTGTTTCTATGTTATGGGCACGTTCTGTTCCCCGGAAAACTGTCCAATTTAGGGAGGTGTCCAACCTGGGAACTCAATCGGCAAATCTATTTTTTCAGTCGGCAATTTACTTCTCTTCACCCCCCCAAGATTTTCTTCTGGGATCGGCCCTGGTGACGTCACAGCGACTCTTTTGTGACCATCTGGGCTATTAGGGAAGACGCGGTCACTTTTATCCCTCTGTCTCTTGGCACTTGGCGCATGCGCGCGAAGTCCCAAATAAAGATTTCCTTTCCCCCGTAAATACTTTACCCCGAAATATGGGTTATGTTTCCGAAATCGTGAGTTCGAGTAGAGCATCGGCAGGTTACGCTATACTTTCGGAAACCTTTCCGCTATAAGTATGTAACGTTTCTGAATTTTTTTACTGTGTAGAATATGCATTAAACATTTCCACGAAAATGAAATTATTCGTGTTGACAATGTAATTTACAAAGGTGAGGCCGAGGGAAAGGCCGAAACTTTCCGAAAATGCTGTGCCTAGTATTTTTCCGAACACATCCAATTAAATTAGGAAATGAAACATTTTTAAATACAAATATGTGCATTTTAGAAATCTAAAATGATATTACAAATTCTTTTAGCGTAGCATTTGTTCAAAAGTAGCTTCCTTCGGCTGCAATACAAATATGCACCCGTGTAGAAAACTTCCTGCACTTTGCGCAGCATACTCGGTGCTACACGTGTACGATTTGGTAAGTCTGACCCCGGATATATTTTTACAGAGCCTGAGTATAACCTTCTGCTTAAAGATTAGTTTTCTAAAATTAGTTTTGCTTCTTTCTCAGCATTTTGCCAGAAAATGAATTTAAAAGCTATAATTTAAAATTTCAATATTTATATGGTCCCTTAAAGGTTTACCCTAACGCGACATTTTTAAAAGCGGAAAAGTGACCTAAGTCAAAATATTTGCTGCTTTATAGCTCGGCCAATTTTGGTCATAGGACGAATTTCTTTTTATTGTGCATCAAATTGTATGAAGAAAAATTTTCTAAATATAACTGATAGGACGGGATCGTATAAAAATTTAAGTTTAAAATTTTTATAGGAATTGATTTATTGACTTCGATTGTTTCTGATAAAATAAATTATACAATTTAGATCATTTTTGCAAATGGAACTATGTGTCTTTGACTAACGGTTTAGGAAATGGCCATTGGGTACCGTTAGCACTGGACACCTTGTATATAGATCATGAAAAATTTCAAGCTGATCGTACAAACGATGTAGATGCTATTAGGCTTTTTGTGATCAACTTTTGAGACTTATGTAGTAATGAAATGCAGAGTGAATGCAGAAAAATGGTTTATCTTGAAGTCAGGGATCAGCGTAACTGTAGAGTAGGATGATACGCTTTAAAGAATAACTTCCCATTGAGCGCAATGTATTGGGAATAGTTTGAGAGCTCCGGTAGAAAAACTATAAATGCTACATAGACCATTTTTAATAGGGTACATGGTACAGTAGATAAGAATAACATACATAAATTTCTTAAAAATCGATGCATAGTCACGGGAGTTAGAGCACGGACGGACGGACAGATAAACCGAAATCATTAACACCTTTCAACCTTGTTGGAAAGTGTTAAAAACACTTAAGTTTGAAATTAATATCACGGTAGTTCTAAAATAAATTTATTACAGTAAAATTTTGGATTATTTCAGTTCAAGAAGTAATTTTAAATTATTGCTATGCGAAGACCATGGCCGATTGAATATGACACTGGAGATGATAGATGGCGCAAGGTAAAGGTCCCGGTTCGGACCTATCGTACTAGTGCGAGATCCGGTATTAGAAATATATACCCTCATCTGTTATTTAATAATGATAAAGAACATATGCTAGATAATGTATCCATTGATACATCGCAAATAGGTTGCCTAGCTAAATCGCGTACTGATGATATTAAATAATAAAATTTTTTCGATCAACCCCCATCTGTTATTTATGAAAATCGAGCATTGGTTGAGAGAATATGCCCCAACGAATTGAAAAAATATGGGTTGCCTACTTTCTCCTCTGCCCAACTATGGGGTTGCCAGGTACAAAGAGGCCAGTAAACGTTGTTAATATACCCTCATCTGTTATTTAATCGAACTATGCATCAAACGAAAGGTTATTTTATTACCAATCCAACCGTAGTAGGTTGCCTTATCAAAAAGTTGGCTGAATCCACGGTTGCCTAGATTTTAGAGTAAAATTTGCCAGGTTTTGAGATATTTCGCAATATTTGCTTCTCTTGAAAGCATTTATATGCTACTAAATTTTGGGGATTTTTAGACTCTATGAATTTTAAGTATTCTTAATATGACGTCATAGTGTAACGTCAACTTTGCGATTTTTTGATACTTTTTAATCAACCTCTAGCGATTTATGGGAAGACGTTTCTGGCAACACTCACTTCGAGCTTATTTGTCTCAGCATGAATCACATCCTGAGATGCTGGATGAACTTTTACAGATTTCGAAGGATCAAATTGTAAGTTTCGTTGCTTACCAAACTGACTTACTTGAAATGCTGGGGAAAATCGTAGATGGGTACAAGGAATAGCACATAAAAACTTTGCTCGTTGAGCACAGAAAGACGGCTCAATACTATCTCCAGTACTGTGAATTCATTAATTTGTTTCTTCGATTTTCAAGAAGCATCCAGTACAGTGATTTTGAGCACTCCATTACAACACTCTATTACACTCTATTTACAGCACGTCCAATTTGTTCTTTTCATTGAACCAGCCAAATTATGCCAGATGTTCCATTATGTACGTCAGTAATCTTATGAAGGCTCAGAACAGCAATTCGCGGATGATATCTGAATTTAGACGAGGATCGTTTGGTATCCGACGTACCAAATCTGGTTTCTCTGTATTACCTAATGGCTTAACGTTAGAACAGACCATTAATGCTGATGCTTCACATCAGTTAACACATAATTTTGCCGCAGAGTCCATATCAGCCCAACAAAGATGGGCACTTAGTCACAGCATAAGGACCCAAAATTATATTTACCGTTACTTAACCCAAAATTGTATTTACCGATAAAGAACAATTCGGTCTATCGCAAAAAGATGATACCAGTCGTGCCTTCAGGGCCTTATTTCCGGGAGGGCATTCAGGGCAAGCGCCCAGGCCTCCTACCAAAACGGGGCCCCAAATTGTTCTTTTAAGTTTAAAAATTTGTACATTTTAGAAAAGTTTTCGAAAAAAGGGGCCCTTAATGAAGCTTTTGCCCAGAGCCCCGAACTCTGCAAATCGGACCCTGCTTGCCTTGCAGAAAAGTCGAATCGAAAAGGATAACGGAAATCTTCAGAGTATCATTGAGACTATAAGAAATACACTGAATCCCTCCGTTGAGAGTATCGATAAAAATGTTCTCTTTATTCTTAATATTTCAACTGGTAAGGCAGCATCTTCTGAAGTTAGTGATTTTCTAATCAACATTAAGTAGCTTGGAAATCCACAAAAATTGTTTATTTCAGAAAGTAATTCCATTTCCGAAAGGTTCGAAAAACCGATAAAGCGTAACAAAATCCCGAATTTCGCTTCACAGTCCGCCGTCAAAGCTGAAACCAACAAATATAAAAGTAAAAAGGCCGTTCTTAAAATGGAAAGAGACATCTTTGGCTGATTACTTGCGATTAGTCCTGAGAAGGACATCAACATGGAGTACTACTGCTCAACGTTTCCGTTTGCGCTTGTGCCGCCTGATCTTTTCTCGCGTTCTGGTGAGTTGCTAAAAACTGACAAATCCAAAACTAGCCCAAGTATATTGAAGTCCAATGTCGGAACTGTTGAGTATACCGTTATCGATATCGATGAAATAGACGGTTTTTATTACTTGAACTAGCTACTTGCCCGTTCTCCGCACGGTAGGAGAAGAATATTTTCCTTACACATATAATTCGAATTAAACCCAGTGATAGGAATCTCTAATAGTGAAAAATTGCTGGAATTCTGACGAAAAGCTGACTCCATGAGTGGAAATTTGAGACGATTGCAACATGATGACACAAAAACTACGTCATTGTCACTGGCGATCAGAAAAGTAAGAACTTTACGGTATGTAGACGAAACTTTTCTCTTTCGAAAAATGCCTTATTTCTACATCATATAATTCTCTTTTTTAGGTTTAATTTATAGCATTCATACATACCATATGAATAGCATTACATGATGTTGAATACTATTTTATCTTATCTTGCATTTCGTAAAGCGTGGACAATGCATTAGCACAGTTATGTTGCAGATGACTTTGAAGTTGAAAAATTAAATTGAAACCTTATTAAATTTTACCTAAATTTAAAAACCTACTCGAAACAATCGATGCACATTGTACGTTCAGAAACCAAAAATGCATCCTGTTTCCGTGAAGATCTTGTCGCTTTCGTTAATGAAAACATTTGTGACGTAACTTAAGTGGAAAAGCTTATTACCCTTACTGAACTCTTAATACAGTAGCACACTTGTTACATAAAACTAACGTTGATCTCACTGCCAATTCACACTAAATAAATAACTAATTTCATATTTTATTTTTAACATAGATTAATTGCATAGTGTCAAATTCAATATTAAACAAAATCTGAAGTCGTTTCTAGAGCTCTTGGTCTTGTAACTGGAGTAACTGGAATATATATGAAAAAATAAATAGAACTTTAACATATAAGTAATTTATATAAATATTCTAAGCACATCGGATCCCGTTATTCGGAAAGATTGCACAAACGCCATGGGAAGAAAGAGCAATTAATTTCATATTGTAAGACGACACGAACTCCCAAAATGACAGAAGAGACTCGCATCTCACTTACACAAAAAACATTTTATTAAAAAAAAAATAAACACTGCACGGATTACACATAAAAAGAACAACAGCCATAGCTCAGTCCATCTTAGCCTCGCTACTCCTCTACGAACTCAAAAACGATTCCCTGGCGGAAACGTCACTGCTTTTATTTTGCCGCTGCAGTCCTGGAGTTTGGCTGCTCAGGTGGGGAACACCTGTTACAGACTCCCCCCCCTGGCCACGATGACGTCCCGGCGAGTGGCCAGAAGAGCTGGATGGTAACTGAGTCTCTCTTTTGGCACTTCGACGAATAGTCTTTGGAGGGCTACTTTTGCGAGGTCGTCCCCTCTTACTTAGGGGGGCGACAGGCACAACATCAGAAAGAGGAGTTTCATTGAAAGGGGTGAGAGCAGAAGTGTGGTATGTGCCAAGCAGGATATCCGGCGCTTCCGGGTTAGCAACTTCATAGGTTGTAGGGGAGCGTTGGGTAATCACAATATAGGGGCCATCCCTACAGGGTTGAAACTTAGCTGTTTTCTTTTTCGCTTTATTGCTTAAACGATGTAAATTTACCCATACTTTATCACCTGGCTCATACCTATGTGCCCTTCTTCTACTCTCATCGGCATACTTTTTGTGCTGGTCTTGCTTCTTTTCTACAAGATCTTTGATCTCGGTTGAGATCCGGGCGAATTTCTTCAGATAAGGTGTAATTTCAGCGATGAAATTATCGTTGTCAATCACCGCTCTTACATCATGTTGCACGTCATCAATTGTTCGTAATTCTCTTCCGAATTGGAGAAATGCAGCTGTGTGATTTGTTGTATCACACTTCGACGTATTCATTGCAAAACGGATGGTCGCAAGTTTATCTGACCATGACGTATGATCCTCACCAACAAGTATTGCTAGTTTTGGTTTTAGATCCCGATTCTTTCTTTCAACTGGATTGGCCTGGGGCCAATATACGGGTGTAAAGACTTGGGACACTTCGAGTAGGTAACACAGTTGCTGTAGGACAGCACTTGTGAATTGTGGGCCATTATCACTTATGACACGTCTGGCTAATCCATACCTCAGGAAAATCTCTTCAAACAAAGTTATGGCACACTCTTTCGCCGTCGCCTCTTTCAGAGCAAAAAGTTCTACCCATTTTGTCGACGTATCTTCTACGATGAAAATCCACTTCTTTCCATCTGCAGTCTCTGGTAAGGGACCAAAGAGATCTATGGCGAGTGTTTCGAAGCGTTGGGCATAAGCGGGAGTTCTCAATAAACCTGCAGGTTTCTGATTGCTTGGCTTAAATCTGCTACACTCGGCACAATTTTTGACGTAATCGGTAATAAACTTCCGCATTCCAGGGAAGTAATATCGCAAGGCCACTTTGTAGAAGGTGCCCTCGGCTCCGTAGTGGCCGGCAGTTGGGGAATCGTGGTACTCCTTTAGCACTCTCGTTCGTTCATGGATAGGGACGACTAGTTGAGCCTCCTCGGCTTCCGAGTCTGGTGCATACCTGTAAAGGATTCCCTGGGACATCAAATATCCCCGCTGTGTCCAGTTGGCATAATTTTCATCTGTGGTGTTACTCTCGAAACAGTCTATTATCTTTTTCAGATCTGGATCCTTGAGTTGCTGCTCCCGGATGTCACTTGGCTTCCGGACTGGGAGGTCAATGGCAACCGCACAAATCTCACCCGATGGCTCCTTGTGTTCACATGCAGGACGTGATAGCAAGTCTGCAATAACGTTGGCTTTTCCTGGCAAGTAGTCGACTTTCAAGTTGTACGACTGAATCTGTAGGGCCCATCTTGCTAATCGGCCGGTTGGCGATTTTAGACTTAATAACCATTTCAAGGGCTGATGGTCAGTAATCACCGTGATCTCTGCTCCTTCCACGTATCCCCTGAATTTCTCTAATGCCCAAACAACTGCTAGGGCCTCTCTTTCCGTTGTGGAATAGTTCTTTTCAGCTGGTAGTAGAAGTCGGCTGGCATATTCGAGCGGGTGTTCCTCTGGACCTTGTCCTTGGATAAGGACAGCTCCCAGAGCGTAGCCGGATGCATCCGCCCTTATGACAAAAGGCTTTGATTCGTCCACTTGACTCAACACTGGCGGTGAGATCAACTTCCTTTTCAGGGTTTCAAAGGCCTGTTGTTCATCCTTCCCCCACTTCCACGTGGCTCGCTTCCTGGTCAATTGACTCAAAGGTCTCGAGAGGTCTGCGAATTGGGGAATGAATCTGCGGTACCAACTACAGGTCTGTAGGAAACTTTGAACCTGCTTTACGGACTTCGGGGGAGGAATTCGGGCAATTGCCTCCACTTTAGCCGGGTACACTTCTATTCCTTTGCTTGTAATGAAATGTCCTAAATACTTAACTTTATGGCAAGCAAAGTGGCACTTAGCACGGTTTGCATGTAACTTAAACTTTTGGAGTCTCTCAAAAACATGCCGTAAGTCCTCTATGTGTTCCTCGAAGGTCGAAGACAACACTATGATGTCATCCAGGTATACAAGCGTATTGACCTTCAGACCATTTCTGAAAAGATCCATTAACCGCTGGAAGGTCGCTGGCGCTGTCTTCAAGCCAAAAGGCATCCTGGTGAACCGGTAGACCCCATACTGGCAGACAAAAGCCGTTTTATCCTTGTCCGGAGGATACATTTGTACTTGATGGTACCCCGATTTCAAATCTATAGTTGACATATATGCAGTCTGTTTGGCTTTATGCAACAAATCATCCATGCGTGGCAATGGATATGGATCAGGCTTCGTGATAGAGTTTAACTTGCGATTGTCTACACATAATCTAAACTCTCCATTTGGTTTCGGGATCAAGACTACAGGTGCTGCGTATGGAGAATCGCACTCTTCTATGGTTCCTGCCGCAAGCAAGGCATCGATTTCCTTCTTAAGAACTTCTCTCCTGGCAGGAGATAGTCGGTAAGGAATAGTAGCCACGGGAGGGGCATTTCCTGTCTCGATCCTATGTTCTATAAAGGGAGTCGGCTCTCCCCCCGGCCGGAACGTATCTTCATGTTCTATCAATAGAGCATCAAGTTGTTTCTTTTGACCCTCTGTCAAGTGTTCACCTTCATCTGCACGGAGTTTGAAGTCACACTTTGGGGTATGGGTGACGTCTTCTTCTGCAACCGCAATGACCTCTTGTTTTGGGGCCATATTGACTTTTTCTTTGAGACCAGTGTCGTCTCGTTCCTCTGCCGAAGGAGGTATTTTGTAGCCTTCGACGAAGGGAAACCGCTTTCTTGGGTTGTCCCTGTAATACCAATTTTGGTCTCCTAAGTTTAACACCACTTTAGCTTTCTTCAAGAAGTCTGTCCCGAGTAGGGTGCGATTTCCTTTAGCCTCTGGGAGAGCAATAAGATTCATCTTGAAAGTACGTCCTTCGAGTTGTATTGTCACTCTTGTAGTGTATACGTCTTTGTCAGTCTGGCTACCATCAGCAAGAGTCATCCGTAGATTGGACTTTTGAAACTGGACCCCTTGATTCCTCAGGATCTTGTATAGTCCTTCACTAGCTACTGTGTGGCTTGCTCCACTGTCTGGGCAGGCGGTACCTACTACTCCATTTATGGTAACCAGCAGGCATGCGGTGGGTTCCGAGGTGGACAGGCTCTGGAGGTTGAAGTGTCCAAAGTTGGCGGAGGCAAAGTTTGGCGTTGGAGTGCAAACTGGACACTTAGCTCTGACAACTCCAGGCTTACCGCAACCATAACAAGTCAGAGCTGGACGCTCCTGTTTTTCACCAGCGTTGAGTTTTTCGGATTTAGGCAGTTGTTTGCCTGGTTTCTTGTTTAGAGCATTTCTTGAAGTTTCCTCTTTGACGGGGTAAGGTTTCTTTTGCATTGGTGGTGCGTTGTATTTTTTGTGGCTTAGTCTGATGTTATCGTAAGCATCAAGCTTTTCCACAAGTTCTAAGGGAGTGTTTAGATCGGGCCAAGAGTCGAGAAAGTGTTCTTTCACTTCAGGGGGAACTCGTCGTTTTATTTGGTCTGTGAGGACAAGGTCTCTAAGTTCGTCGAAGGTGGTGATGTCTAATTCTGTTAACCAACCATCTAAGTAGCCATCTAATTCGAAGTAGAAGTCTCGCCAGGTGCTGGTGGGATTCTTGCGGTGAGATGAGAATAGCTGTCGAAACCTTTCAGCAGAGAGTTTGAAACGCTTAAGAAGTAGGCCCTTGACCTTCTGGTAGTCTTTGCATTCTTCCTCAGGTTCCCGAAGGACCATTCTGCCAACTTCCGGCGGGAGGGAACCAATCAGGTAGGGGACCCAGGTAGTCTCCGGAACCTTCAAAAATGTTAACTGCCGTTCAAATAAACTTAGGTATAGCGCCATGTCATCTTCTTTTGGATCAAACTTGGGTAAGATCCCCTTCAGATCCAACTTGGGCTGTTCCGGCTCAAGAGCTGAAGAAGTGGTAGATGCAAGGTTTGACTGGGAGGATTTTTGAATCTCAAGTTGCAGTCTCAGCTTTTCCAGCTCAAAAGTTTGTTCTCTGGCTTGTTTCTCTTCCTCTAGGGCTCGTTCTCTGGCTTGTTTCTCTTCCTCTCTCCTTTCCACCAACTCCGTATCAGCTAACTTTTCTCTTCTTACGCGCTCCTCAATTATGGATGTCAACATGTTTTTTGTAAATTCTTCATCATATTCTTTTGAATCGGTTATCAGTTTCTTTAATTGGGGCACTTTAAGGCTTTCCACCCCCTCCAAACCCAGTTCTAGGGCGAGGAGTCGTAGGTCATCTTTTCGGCCTTTTCCGAGGTAAGCCATTGTATTACAGGAGCACAAATAGAATTTATTGAGTTACGGTTTTTTATATTTACTGACAGAAAGGCTTAGATAATTTAATTTTCAGGCTTTCTCAGGAGTGAGCAGAAACAAAACCTAACCTGAGCGACATTCACACCGATGCCATTAGACCTGAACTTCGCTTAAACAAGAATTATCCATAACTTTCAAAATAGTAACTAAAATGCAACAATTTAATTGATTAGGACCACCAATACCACTACTTACTACTAAGCAACAACAAACCAAAAGTACAATTCTGCCAATTTCAAATTTTCATCAAATTAGAATTAAACCAAAATTAATCATAAACAAATTCAAAACAATACCATTTTCTGAACAAAATGAAACAAAACTATTTTTACAAAATCAAAACTAATCTTACTCATCAAACCAAATTAATGCTATTCATCACTACTAAAACAAAACATCAAACTGCAAAATCCGATATATACATATACAAGAACATAACTAGCTATCACAATCAATAGAACATATATTTCAGTTTAACTAGCATAAATTTCCACTTTTATGGACATTCCAACAATTTTAGTGCACACAACTCTACACAGAGTTTCGTTTCAGAAATTAATATTCTATCAAAAGTCTGGGTGACTTTTCTCTATTCACAGTCAGTTAGGACCATTTTTGTTTGTTTTAAAACTTTTCAAGCAAACAGATTTGCCAACTATATCCGCCAGGCAACGGTTTTGCCAAAATATGATTTAGAATATTATTTTCGCTTTATGCACCAAATTATACCCAAAATACTAGTTAAACATTCTTTTATACGCTATTTACCTCTACAGCCAGTTTGGGCGGGAAACCGCCAACAAATTTCTATGCACATACAAAACACAAAATCCAAACGAAATTGTTCTTAAAAACATAATCAGGCAAAAGGATTGCCAAAACATATTAAAATATACAAATAGATACTATTTACAAAATAACTTTAGAGTACTTAACTCATTTAACAGCAGACGAAAACGAAAACAACGTTCTACCTCATCCAGCTAAATCCAAACGTTATATCCATTCCACGGCCTTTTACGTTGGGCGCCAAATTGTAAGACGACACGAACTCCCAAAATGACAGAAGAGAATCGCATCTCACTTACACAAAAAACATTTTATTAAAAAAAATATAAACACTGCACGGATTACACATAAAAAGAACAACAGCCATAGCTCACTCCATCTTAGCCTCGCTACTCCTCTACGAACTCAAAAACGATTCCCTGGCGGAAACGTCACTGCTTTTATTTTGCCGCTGCAGTCCTGGAGTTTGGCTGCTCAGGTGGGGAACACCTGTTACAATATTATATTTTGTATTCCTTGCAAGCGCCTTTGTTATGTACATGATTGCAATATCATTCTCGTACACGATGCTTATCCTGTAGTCTCTGGTGATTTATTTTGGATTTTCATTTCATATTCCTGACTTTTCATACTTTCGGAATTTTGGTTCTTTGCGCATTTGAATAATCGATTATCATTTCTCATTAAGGCTACCAATTAAATAGCTTTCCATATCGCTTCTTCCACGTTAACGACGTTAATCTGCCTTTTTCTAGTTTAAAAAAAACGCCTACAAAGTTTCATTGCTTCAATTTATACACACAGAGGGGTTAGGCAAATACGCACCCGACAAAAGCGCTTCCTTAAGTCCGCCGAAGCAGCACAGACGTTAGCGTGTAATGTGCTTCTCTGGATAATCTGACAGCAAAACAGAAAACAATGACGTGAAAATGACGTCACACGCGAATAAAATAAAATGAAAAATATGTAGAATTGCCTGAAAAAACTTCGATTATTTTTGATGCGCAAATATGTTAAAATTCTATTTGTTTCATATTTAATGCGTTTTCACTTTTTGGGGTCTAAAGAGCTGTAGAAATGAGTGGTTTCACTTAATTATTAAATTGAACAACTTAAGTGGCAACAATAGATTCCGTTGCTACGGAAATTGTAGCAGTGTTAAAAATAGAATATAAAATGATTTATGTATGTTTACTTTGCTAGAACTGCCATTTTGGCGTAATTAACGTCGGCAGTCGATGGCAAATAGCCAAAATGAATCACACATTAAACTTGCCAATAAATGCAATAATTTAAAGGCATTACCAGCTAGTCATACTGGATTAAAAAAATATTCTCATTCATCTCAAACAGCATTCTTAATTATAAAGACTTTCTATTTTATTACACCTTGTTTGGCGGGATTAAAAATTATTATCTATTCATACGCTCGTAACACCAACTCATATCGATCGGGGCATAGAATTAGCAATACAAATGAAAAAAATTAATTTTCTGAAATTTGGCGGGGTTTCCCTAACTTAAATCAATTTATTTAACTTGATGAAAATTCTGAAGATAGATCATTTAAAATCGCCTTAATAACTGCATTATTTCTGAACAGATAATTAAAATTTCAGGCTAAATTCTAGTAAAACTTGCACTTGTTTTTAAAAATACTATTTCTTTACGCTCTCAGTAAATTGCGCCAAGCCCTAAAACAGTGCAAACTGCTGCAAACGATTTTCTAAAAATCGGTATTTAAGCCATTTTATTTTTTGATAAATTATAAAGTTATGCACTTTGACTGACTGACTGAAGTTTTGCTTTTCATGGAGCGCCGTAGCATAAAAGCTTTATCTCCAGTGATGAGAAGTAGAAATCATGTGGTTCTTATGCACTTTAGTCTCGGAAATTTACAAATCCTTTTTCTTTTGCGTATGAAAAAGATTGAATTCCTGCTCTGATTTCCCACGCAGACGATATTTTAATTAAAAAATAACCTACCAAATATTCTATACAGAGAAAAAATGATTATTCTTTTATTTTTAATTCAAGAGTCTAAATCATTTACTAAATACGCCAAACATGGCAACCTCGATGCTTATTTCTCCCTTTTTTGACTACAGGGGTTACAATCGCGGAATTGCGGAGAGCAAAAATTGGCGATTTTGACGGTTTTTTTTTTTAATCAATATCTCCTAAACTGATTCGAATTTAGAAATTTAATTCAGCGGAAGACCTTCCTCGGAGCTTTTGGAATCCGGGGACACCTCGATCGAAATTCAACTCCCAGCCGTTTCGGAGGAGATGATGTTACAGACAGACGCGCACAGATTTTAATAGTATAGAAGAAGATGTTATCGGATCATCTATGCCGCAGACATTTGACAAGGGAGCTGAATCGATCTTAATAAAATAGTGCTCAACTAACGCCTCTGAAATACACATAATTTTTGATAGTCACTTAACACCCTCTATGAAATACTGAACGTAAAAATCGGTTGGAGTTCAATAGACCGTATGTCATCCAAGGACCTCTTCAACCAAGATATAGCGATTTTCTTGGAAATCTCAAAAAGTACCATTTCAAAGAAGCCTGGTACAATTCTTGGTTGATAGCTGGGAAAATGATAATCTAGTGTCAATAATTCAGAACAAAATTTTTTTTATAACGGTTGGAGAACACTGTTTTTCTTACCATACCATCGGGAATCACTTCGTGAAACGTAAAGAAGATTACATATGTCAGCATGAAGAGGTAGGTATGCTAATAATGTTTCATATATCAAAAGCGCCACCTAATTCAAAAATATTGGTCAAAGCGAATGATACCGATGTCTTGATAATTTTACTGGCCACTATACAGAAAGTTCCACAGAAGCAAATTTGGTTGGCGGGTTCATCACCAAAGAAAATCAATAAGAAAGATCTTGATAGCATTAACTCTATTGAGCTTACGATGAAATCGGGTCCTACTTTATGGTTGGGTCTGCTAGCTTTTCACGCATTTACGGGCTGGGACTATACAGCTGCACTTTATAACAAAGGAAAACTCAAGTCTTTTAAAATATTTTTAGACGGACGGATTTTCAGGAAATATTCGCATCATTGACGGACCCAGCAGATGTACTCCTGGAATTAAAAATTCAGCGTGTTCAGGAGTTTACTACCCTTCTTTAAAGGATCATGCAATGTTATAACATCAATGATGCTAGGTATGAGCTGTTCCAAAAAACATATGCAATAAAAAATATTCAGCCTTCAGCTGAAATTAGTTTCCCCTCCGCTAAAGAGGTTTTTTGACAGAACCTTTTAATTTGTATTGGCAGCCATGTACAGGATGTATTTGCATGTAAATCAAACGGGGAGAAACCAACCGTTCTTCCAGTGGTGTCAAGTATTTTAAACAATCCGGTATTTCGGGGAATTCGAAGCCATTGCTTATAGCTAATTCTGGTATTGTCAATTTAATCAAACAATCGTAACATGTTTTGCAAAATTTGCCAATATCACCGATATCTTTGTAAAAGACTAGTTTTATAAAGACCGTTGTCGCTCCTTTGGATAGTAAAGTTGTTTTGGAAAGGGTTCTTATTGACTTTTTGAACCACAGTCGATCACAACAATAGCATTGATGGATTGGACCATCAGCAACAGCTTCGAAAAATTTCTCAGCTAATTTACGAAATTCTAGTTCTTCACACCTTACATTTAGATCAGTATCTGTTCTTGGTCTTTTCGATGGTATATCTAGACAGAGTCGTAAACGTTTTCTGTCTTGTCTTCTGGATTTGGATTCCGCTTCTTGAGCACGAAAATCTGGATCTTCCCTTTTTCTTTGCATAAATAGACGGTTAGTTTCACGACGACTTTCTTCCGGATTAGACAACTGGCGAGGACGGCCAGCGCGGCCTTGAACAACAGTCCCGGATATATTCTTCTGATATTTAACGATGTAATACTGAACAGTAGAGCCTGAAATACCAAGCCTACGAGCTATTTCACACTGCGTGAGTGGTGTGTCAGAAAAATAAAGCGATATGATTTGGTCTTTAGTCTCTTGAGAAAGCACCATAGTCTCAATCAATCACGGTTAATAGCTTACTTTATTTACTACTATCAATTATCATCCACGACCTTTTTTTGTCTAGATATATTACACCTTTCAGCTACATAAATTTGTTTAGAACAAAAAAGTTATTTTTATTCTAAACTATCGTCCTGGCAACCAGCGAAAGAAAAAGAGGAAAAGAATCTTCGTTGCCATCCCCGCAAACACCTTGATGGAATATACGTAAATAATTTAATTACTTTTAATTCATAGTTATTAATACAAAACTATTCGTAAATCTTTTGTGAAAAATTGCTCGAATTTATTACTTCATCCTTTTGTAACTAACGTAAAGCTAAATGTATTTTTGCGTATACACTAAAACAATAAAGATTTTTCATGTATTTTATTGATCCATATGATGCGAATTTCAAAAGTGCATATGCTTACTTTATTTACTACTATCAATTATCATCCACGACCTTTTTTTGTCTGCCAAAAACTATTACCCTCTTTAGCGGAGGGTAACAAAGACAAACAGCATTTCCTGAACAAGATTAAAGGATCGACTCCAACCTGATTCCACCATGCTGAATCTCACTCAAACAGAAAATTTTGCGCACAATCTATGTAAATTCAATATGACTGTACGCAATTGATGCATGCTGCGTCAAACTAAATCCTGAAGATCGTAGGTGGTTTTTGGATGGCTATTTGAAGCTTGCATGGTTCGTAGGTGACCCAACACCCTTACAAGTAAAGGATATATTAAGAGAATCAAAACAAAAAGAAAATGATGAAGAATTAGAATTCGATTTTGACATATAGGCACTTCTCACGAGTCAGAATCGGAATACGTTTTTACACAAAAAATTTTTACAGAGACATTTTGGTATTGTTAAATTTACGTATGAATAAAAAAATGTTGGTATCATTTTGTGATATTTTTTTTATATGACTTTCATCAGTATTTAATCCGTGTTTACACGATCGGAAAATATCCTTTTGAAAGATGTACGTTTTGAACAAAAAAAAAGTAAAAATACATATTTTATATTTATGTATAGTTGCTAATAAATAAACGTGCGAGTGAAAAAAATGACATCGCGTTAATATTTAATCTCACTTGAATCCAGTATTTGATCAATGGAACGTGCTTACAATATAGGCAAAATCTTCTTTAAATAGAACTCGCTGCATTTGTCTGTGGCATGGAGTTGCGCGCGCTACGCTTCTCTCATCGCCGCGCTGAAAATTTTTTTAATTATGAAATATGTATTTTTACTGCATCTAAAATCTAGGCAACCATGGGTTCAGCCAACTTTTTGATAAGGCAACCTACTACGATTGGATTGGTAATAAAATAACCTTTCGTTTGATGCATAGTTCGATTAAATAACAGATGAGGGTATATTAACAACGTTTACTAGCCTCTTTGTACCTGGCAACCCCATAGTTGGGCAGAGGAGAAAGTAGGCAACCCATATTTTTTCAATTCGTTGGGGCATATTCTCTCAACTAATGCTCGATTTTCATAAATAACAGATGGGGGTAGTTGATCGAAAAAATTTAATTATTGAATATCATCAGTACGCGATTTAGCTAGGCAACCTATTTGCGATGTATCAATGGATACATTATCTAGCATATGTTCTTTATCATTATTAAATAACAGATGAGGGTATATATTTCTAATACCGGATCTTAGACTATATGACGGTCGATCTAATGGTCAGGATTTTCGGGCGGCTTTCTCCAAATGTAACATGCCCTCCGCGTAAGGCATCTCCTCGTGTAGGCTTGCGAAAAACACACAAACAAACAATAACATACCGCACACCTTCTCAAAACAATAAAGAAATAAATTCCCTTCGTTGATTTCGTACATTAAAAATTATTTACCATGGAATATCAATTAGGCTATGCATAATTACTACTTTTCATATTTTGTTTAGAGGTGTGCGTTTTCAAAAACTCAACATTTATTTACAAAACTAACATAGAAAATGTCGCTTATACTCGTATACTTTTATGAGAGGGTGTACTTTGCAGTACACAACCTTAAATACAGTGCATTAGTCATGAGCCCTTAGATCGAAAATCAACTAAGAGATGTTAACCACTGTGTGCAACGGCCCGGTAATTGGGGATTATATTACTACTGTGAAGCACCGTTTAAACGTTTTTCAAAGGACTATGGTAAAAAAATCAAATTTAAATTAAAATACATCTTATACTGCTACATATAAAACAAAATACACGATATAGGTACGTAATACAAACCTTTCTATTCTGGATTCAATGTACAGTCAGTACTGTATTCATATTCATTCAGCATGTACAAATATTAGGTTGTAACGAAAGTTTCCCGCCACTACAAATATCGTCTGCAAACAGTTCACGTTGGTGTGTTTGCTCATATTTTGTCAAACAATTTTTTTTCTTTTGAAAGAAAAACTTGCTTTAGAACACTGTTGTTAAAAAATATCGTTATCATTAAGTACAGGGTGTCTGAAATGGAACTATCACGTTACTGGATTACCATCAATTACTTCCAGTTCTGTTGCAAAAAAATCATCTACATAATGTCAAAGAATTTTGTGTGTAATTTAGATTTTACTGTTGTATCATATGGCACTGTAAAGGTTTGGTACTGAAAGTTCAAAAACAGGGCCTATGACATTCAAGGAGCTGAGCGTTCTGGCCGGCCTGCTGATGTTGATGAGGGCCACCTGCGAGAAGAAGATCAGTATTTAACCACTTGAGAGTTAGCTAAAGAGTTAGACATTAATGCCATGCCCATTAGTCATGCTATGCATCACATACACTTGATGTACAAGTTCAATCACTGGGTGCAGCATGAGCTGACTCAAGCAGATTTGGCGGAGAACTTTCGTTACAACCTGATATTTTGTAATTTTCGTCTGTGTGGCTTTTTGGGAATGGACAGATAAAAGTTCACTGTGCCTGTTTAACATTATAATTTAAATCGCCGGAAATTAGGTACTCCTGCATAAAATTAAAACCTGTCAAAGCTTGTCGAAAATTGGCAGTGACTTTTGAGGGCAATTATCTTTCACTGTTACTTTTTTCATTTTTGATCATTTCAACGATTATTAAAAGAGAATATCCGGCAAATTCCGAAAGCATTGCCACGTCGCTTAAATTTTATCAGTTTTCTAAGGCACTTGTGAATCTGAGGTTAAAATTCGAACGCATAACACTTTTTCCTCTTTTCTTCAGGGCTAAAAAGACGTATAAATGAAGTTTGAAATTTCAGGAAACGTATAAATGAAATTATTTACCCTTTAACGCGCAGTGTTCCTGCTCTGGGAACACCAAACTCTGCCGTTTTGACTCTTGCCGGTCACGAAGAATGGATTTCATTTCTATAAAAATAGTTGCGGGTGACATAGCTCCACGAGAATCCTTTACTTTTTAGCACGTCATTTCCCGTAAAAAAATGGTCACGATTATTTTTAACAACACAGACAATCTGCTGAAAAATGGAAGAATGCGAGAGCAGGTGGATAGATTGCCCAATGCTGAAAAAAGGGCAGCCGTTGCCATCGCTCGGCTTAAGTACCAGCAAGATGGCGGACGATCGAAACATTCATCGCGTGCCACAGATCTAGAGACCCTTTTTTTGACGCAGCTGGCTGTGCCCGCGCACAGCCAACCAGCAAAACACTTCTGTCGCTTACAACTCCCCCCAATAAAACAAGTTTTACTATTTTTCTATACGAATGCAGTGGTTTTGGCTGTACGTGTCTAGGCATTAATACAATACTTTAATGTATTAAATAACTAAAATCGAAATTGTAAGTGGTTTTTAAAACTAAATATTTCGCGCGTGAGCTGTCACAATGTCCCGAAGACGATATTGCACAATTCGCCACCTCTTTTTCTCTAGATTAATCACCTGGAGGAAAATTCATCTGTTTCTAATTCATTCGATCTACGAATATTTCGAGGTAAAGGCCCTTAGGGTGACTAAAAGCGCAAGAAGAGAGGGTGGGCATCTGGGGTCAACTTGCTTGCTCTCCGGAAGAAAAGGAGATAACACATTTACATTTTGGATTTTTAGTAGGTCCCCAACTTACGGGGATTTAGAGCTAAAGGCCCTTCCTCTATGCGGTTGCCAAGGGTGCTGAAGGCAAGAGGTGGGGTTGTGGGACTTAAAGGACGAAAATTTCAGGTATATGAATTAGTAATTGTAGATGTATGTTGGAAAAACTACTACACCGAAGCATGAAACTTGAAATCCGCACCCCCTAACATCTTTTCCTCTATACGACTCCCAATTACAACTGAATCGAAACGAAATGCATCTACTGTACTCTAGGTTTCTTTCTGTAATATGCTACGACAGGAAGTTGAGAATTTCTCTTAGATTCAAGCTCTTTTGAAAAAAAAAAGTGTTGAAACGGGAAACATTCTACATCGATACTCACCTCTGACTCGCTTCTCGTCACACTTCAAGGAACAGACGATAGTGAGAACGTCTGACGGCAAGAACTTGGATTCTCCCTGGATCAGTTCCGATCTTTTGATGGCTTTTGGTACTCCTAACTCCTACCCAATAAATACCTCTCCCTCCGAATGTTTTCTTGACTTCTTTCGCCAGTTCTTCCCTGCCATATGGCCTCTTCAGAAATAAACTGTAGGTCACGGTTATGGGAGGACCACGAGTTTCTCTAAAGATGTACAGCCCCACGTATCCTTCTGACTTTGCATCGCCGCCGTTCGGATACACTGCAAGGTACCAGAGTGAGTCCCAGAAAAGGAATACGGGACTCTCGTGTCTTTCACGCACTTCAACAGGTAGTGATAGGAAGTCTGCAATCTCCCATTCAAAATCGATCGGTTATCGCACACTTTTAAGGTGACCGAGGGGTTTTCCGTCAGACATGATATAGTTGAATGGTCAAGACTACACAATGGAGTTCTACAAACAAAGGAAAAAAATATATACACATATTAAAATGTCATCATGATTGAATTTCTAAAATACACTCTGAATTAGGGACGTAATGGATAGTGATTTTGCCGGATACCGGATATCCGAAGCTCCTTGGTTTCCGGATACGGATATCCGGCATAAATATACATTTAGTTCTTAAGTGTGTTTTTTATTTTTTTTTAATCTAATGATATCAGAACAATAAATTGCAAGCATGTTTCACATATCATCAGAGGCGTAGCCAAGGGGGGTTTAGGGGGGTCATAACCCCCCCATGAGGAATTTTTTGCCATACAAAATGTGTATTCTTCACTACATTATCACACACACGTATACATATATATGAGTTGCAGTAGTCGTAACCCCCCCCCATGAAAAATTTCTGGCTACGCCCCTGCATATCATTAAAGTATTTTTTAATAATTGACTTTTAATTTACAAAAACTAAATATCTTTACATATATATGTACATAAAAAATGTTACTTAAAATGTAAAAAGTTAAAATATTCTTTTTATGTGTGCACTACTGGCAGAAGCAAATAAATTTTAACCATGACACATTTATAAATGTATCTGTAAATGCAGATTAATTTCAGAAAGAAATGCATACCTTTCTTTCTTTAGTCAATTATAAGATATCTATTTTGATAAGATATCTATGATGGCAGTGGCGTAACCATAAATTTTTCAGTCGTATCTGCATGTTTGATTATCGAAATTAATTTTGTGAACCTCCATTTAAATAATCCACGAGCCGCCACTGAGCTACACTACTTTTGAAATGTAGTCACTACTTCGCTACTTTTAGGAGACAAATTTTGCTAAAAGATTCAGTTTGCATTACATTCATATTTAAGGATATTGATATCCTAATTAGAGTAAACTACTGCTCTAATAAACAACTACCAGCGGAGTATTTGAGGGGGTAGGGGTCCCCCTCCGAAACTGTAAAGCAATTATTAAAAAAGAGCTATTTTGAAACATTTATTTTAACTTTAGATCAAAGTGTGAAATATCTTAGTAAAATACAACATCCCCTTAATTCATTAAGTAAATGTTTTCAAAGGATAATATCTAGAGTGTGCTTTTTTCCGGGCCCTCTTTTATACCTGCGCTTTTTCCCGTGAAACCAAAAATGTGGCCCTCTTCCCCAAAGGCGTAGCTAGGATTTTCTGCACAGGGGGACAACTGAAGATTTTGCACCCCCCACCCATTTGGCTCCCCTTGGCGTCAACTCCTATATAAGAAAGACCCCTCACAGCAACCATAGAAGCTCGTGACGAAAGCAAAGTTAGGCCGTAGGTTTTTCGACTGGGTTACTAGCTGCGCTCGCTTATCATCGGAGTATTATCGCCAATTGATCCCGCAGGTACTATTATTGTGAACACGGGCAGGTACGTCAAACCGGTCGAACGGCAGGTAAATCGTCGCAGGTGAAAGAGAATTGACGATAGTGTACTATACTTTTCCGCCATCAATGGGATTTTGTTTGCTTCGAAGTTCTTGAAGAATGTCCATTATTTATAAAACTATGCTTGCTAATTGTATTTAAAACATGGTATACAAGTGTTCAGTACCATTTTGTAAAGGTAATTATGCAGACGGCCTCAAGGTATCCGTTTTCAGTTTACCAAAGAATGAAGAACTACAAAGGAAATTGCTAAATGCCATTCCACGTGCAAATATTAATCCATCAAAGAATTTTAAAGTAAATGCTTTTTTGTTTGTTTTTAAGAATATGTTTAGTATATTTGGATTTATGTATCTATAAATCTTCTATATTCATATAAGCATTAAATTTTTTCTGATTTCATGAATTTCGTTTCAGTTTACAAATAATTTTACATTCTTTATTAATAATTGCTATTTCTTTATTGTAATCAATCAGGTGTATATATATCTATATATATATATGTGTGTGTGTGTGTGTGTGTGTGCGTGTGTTATTAATACTTTTTAATTCCTCATTTGAAAACATAAAAAGCAGAACTTAAAATTGCAAAACAATAATAATAATAATGATAACAGAAATTTTGAAAACAATATCTTATAAATAAAAATGAAATTCTGTTTGTTTGTTGTTTGTGGATTTGATTCGTATACAAATCCACAAAAATGGACCTATCGGCCTGAAATTTAGTACAGATATGTAAAATAATATAGAATAAACTCATAGTCCACTTTAAAACTTTGAAAGTCCACCCGTTCCCGGAATTTAAGAGATTTTTTTATGCTCTTCACGCAAAAATCTTTCCGTAATTGTAACCCATGTAGTGAAAAAAGTGTGAAATAAGGATCGTGGTTGCCATGTGTGGCGATTTTGCCGAATAAAATGTCGTTCGTATACAAATCCACAAAAATGAACCTATCGGCCTGAAATTTAGCACAGATATGTAAAATAATATAGAATAAATCGTAGTCCACTTTAAAACTTTGCAAGTCCACCCGTTCCCGGAATTTAAGAGATTTTTTATGCTCTTCACGCAAAAATCTTTCCGTAATTGTAACCCCTGTAGTGAAAAAAGTGTGAAATAAGGATCGTGGTTGCCATGTGTGGCGATTTTGCCGAATAAAATGTCGTTCGTATACAAATCCACAAAAATGAACCTATCGGCCT
>JAWZYV010015232.1:0-62483 GCA_038373885.1 Cheiracanthium punctorium
TATGGTCCACTGATGAAAAATATTAAAGAAATATAAACTATATCTGTCCATCGAGATGTCATGATGTTTGTGCAAGCCAGAGTGTATAGCAGATGCGATGGAATCTGTGAAAGAACGGAATTCTCTTGTGAACAGGTGGGTGAGTAGCTGTGAATAATCAAGATAGTCTTATTAATACCTTGATTCGCCAGTGAAACCGCGGAACTGCTAGCATCACGAGGAAATTACTGTTGAATTGCTGGAATCGCCGGTCAAAGCAAACGTTGACTTGCGTAGGGAGGCTACAATACCTGCCAACTATTCCGGAATATGATTAACCACTTTTTCTAAGCAGTAATTTTTGGATTAGAATATAGTAAATTGTTACATTTAACGGTCGAGGTGGTTACTACCCGTATTTTGAAAAAAATCTTTAAAAATATACTTTTCAGAAAAAGTGGTTACTTATGTTCCGGAGTCATTTACAGCTATAGACTACCCACTTTGGACTATTAGCGAATTTTGCAGTCTTTTTTTAATTTTTTTTGAAAATAAAGCTATTCTTAAATAATAATTATGTATAAGATTATATTATTATTTATTTTATAGAACTATTTCCTACATTTTTAACATATTTTTTGCAATTTCCACTAATCACTTATCTTAACCCATTAATGCGTAGTGTCCTTTTTTTGGGACGGCATTTTCGCTATTAGTCGAAAACGTCATTTATTTTTCCTAGCCTTTATTCATGAGTATTGAGCCTCAACTCTACAAAATATTTTAACATGACCAAGTAAGATGTTGATATTTCGATTTTTATGCATAATGATTTTAAAAGAAACCATCCCTTGTTCAAGAAGTTGACATCAGAAATTTATCTATTATTTCTGTTATCAGTAAAAATCGAAGAAAGTCGCAAAAATATCCAGGCACAAATGGGTTAATAAGTAAAGAATTATGGGGCATTTCATTCTTTTAGAGAGACACCGTACAGGGTTCATAGGTCATGCTTTATACAGCCTTTAACATTCTCTATTATTATTAAAATCATTTTTGTGATTTTCATTGATCATTCGTTTTCATAGTTAAAAATTATACTGCGTTTCAATCCTTATCGGACGCCCTGTATATGGGTCATAGGGTAATACTTTATATCCAATAATAACCTTCTTTCTCAAGCGGATTAGCTAACGCAAACAGAATTTTCTAAATCGAACTGTTAGTTTCAGACAATAGCACGTTCAAACAAACTGCCTCTATTATATTTGTAGATGACCACCTTACACCATAATTATAGGCAACTAGCCTCGAGAAGGGCAAGTTAGCACATATTTCTTCTCTTACTTCACCCTTCCGTTACACATAAAATAAACATATTAGAAAATCAAAGCTCCTGGCTATTTATAGCCAAATGTCTGTGGTCAAAGGTGCAGTTCAGTTTTGCGTGAAAACTGAAACTAAAAATTAATAAAAATGAGTAACTAAAAATTCCGCCTACTATCCCATACAAATTGAAAGAAATGTTTTCAGAACTCTGGACTGTAAAGAAAAACAAGTGAGGATCAATATCCGGATATCATAATTTGAATCCTGATATTGTACTGCGTTATGATTACACTGAAAATAATGTTTTGTTGATCCACCAAAATTTTGGTTGGCTATATTTTAAATAAATATTTTTGTTGAAACAGCAAAATTTTTGATGATTCAACGAAATATTTTGATAATTTAAGAAAAAGTTTCCTAGAACCAACAAAATTATTCGGCTGAAAAAGCGTCAACCAAATTTTTGTTGAATCAGAAAAAAAGGAAAAAAAAAAGAAAATGTTCAATTCACAAAAACTTTTTTTTTTCGTATAAAATGGAAAAAGTATTTCAGCAGTTAGACCCAGAAGTTTTGTTTTCATTTTTTCCTAGAGTTTTGGGAAAACATTATACATTAATATAAACATTAAGGCATTAATACAAGACAAATGAATCTATTCCAGTATTTAAAGTATTTACATGATTATGAGCTGTCATGAAGTAATAAATTAAATAGTTAAAAGAATAATACATGAAATAAAATAAGTAAATACCTATAAAATCAACTGATTATAAAAGAGATATCAAGTAGAAAGAAACAGTCTATATCAAATTTGTGAACAAAACGTTAAAAAGCCTAATTTGAAAAAAAAGAATTCATTCATTTTTGAATTTTCACTATCTCAAATAAATATATGCTTAAAAAGTAAAGTTATTTTTCAAAATGTTTTTTAAAGGCCAGACTTAAATTTATCATTGGACGTTCTTTTAATAATAATAATAATAATAACAATTTATTTTCCAGTGTCACCTTTATTGTTATTTTTTATTTTTTTAAAACATGCAGATCCTTGTAAAATTTATAAAATGCAAAGGAGCAACACATCATGGAAAACCTTTTTCTATATGAGAGTGATAAAATAATACAAATTAAGTAAAAATTAATACAGTTTAATAAATTTAGTTAATTAGTTAAATAGAGTATTAAATTAATAAAAATTAAATACAGTGATAAAATCAATAGCTTAAAAGTTGCCGAACTGATCAAACAGTTTGAAACATCTTGTATATTAAATCTCAAAGCTTTGACACATCATAGCCTTTAAAACTCTCGGACAATGCCATTAGATTTTCAGGGACTTTCTTTGCTGTCATATACCGCCCTGCTGTAGACAGGGGATAGTGAAAACTAATCAGATTTAGGAGTGTTCGATCCAACGACTGCCGATAAAAGTTTTAACGCAGGATTACGTTTTCCCATAACGGTCCTATGTAAAAAGAAATAAAAATAATTAAGGGGAGCTGCAACTTTAAACCTTCAAAATATCCAAAAAATTATTATTGCATTTTTCAAAAATTTTTATCTTTCTGAATCGTATGATTCAAACTACATGAAAATATTCCTATTAGAACGCGAGTCATTGCAAAAGAAAATGTGGATGCAATTGAGTTTAAAGAGGAGACTTAAAACTTAGAACGCGTTTTCCTCAAAACTGCATTTTTGCGACTCGCGCTAATGATTGTAAAAAAAAACTTATGCAAGTATTATCTTGAATCTTGTAGGGTAAGTTCGTGTTATTAATGTCTAAAACGTACACCCTTTTTTCATGTTTTTGTACCTATTTATTATCTTGAAAAACACATTTTTATGTAATGAAAAGTAGAGATTTTTTTTCGTTTTCGTTTTTTATTGAACCCTGGGGAGAAAAATTGAAAATTAAAAATATTATTTAGGTGTAGGTTATTGCCTACTGTACTGTGCTTCTAAAAACGTAAATATTTTACTGTGCATTAATACTTCGTTCTGTAAGTTTGCGCGCAGTAGCTCAGTATAAAATCTTGATATTGAAAAAAACTATAGATATTTATAATGTCATACATAAATTTCCTATTCTCTGATAAATAGGTTAGTGCATACATGCATTTATCGACACATAAAGAATCAGGCTTAAAATTTTTAAGCAGATTGATCCATAAATAAAGATGGAACAAAGCTATCAGAGCTATGAATATAGGTCAAAATACAGCTCTTTTCAGGGACTCAAAGGTTGCAACTCCCCTTAAACGTCATAGTAAGTTATAGGGTTACTTCATAGCATGCTTTCATGCAATTTAATCCTGAAATAGACAACAGGCAAATGCGTGAGAGGCATAAAAATTCCGCAAAGATTCAAGGATGTTAGTCCTCGGATTTAAATTTCGAAATTTGAATTATTTTAGAAGATATTAACTAAAAACTGAAAAAAAATCACGGTTGTCATGCTTGCCGATTATCGGACCCATAAAATGTTTAAAGATTTTTAATCTAAGCAATAGACAGAAATGCCGATTGGTTCATCTTGAATAATTTTTTTTTCAAAATATCGTTTTCATGCAAAAATAGGGATTACATAATTGTTTTCATTAAAAAAGTAAGAATTATTGCAACAAAGTATATCTCACACAGAACTTTTCGTAAGAATAAAGTAGCTAGTTCGACAAGCTGAGAATTTTGAGCAGGTACATTGTAGAGATATAGAGAGATCTTAAAAAAAAAAGGCTTAAGCAAGATTTAGGAATCCTGCATTGATAAATCTTGAGGTAGTTTCAAAAGCAAATTCTGCTTGAGTTTTTTTTTTTCTTTGGCCTAAAGGTAATGGGTTGTGAAAACTCAAGAGATCTGTTTATAAATTTGATTTCCTTCCTAATGTAGAAATAATAAATTTATCGTCTTATAATGAAATCTATTTTCTTATTTGTACTATCTTTTTTTATGCTAATTTCCCGCATGAAACTCAAAAGAAATTAACAAGTTCCTGTTGTTTGTTTAGTTTTACAGTTGTTAAAATTATTTATACTTAAACATTAAACTGTTTGCAGCATATGCATGAAAGTAACACGGCTATCGCCCTTTCGTTTAATTTTTGCTGCCGATTAATTAAAAAAATACTATTATTTTAATGAAGTTCTGATCATAATTTCTTCAAATTTCAAGTTTCGGCAGACAAATTTCGACTGTTTTAATTCAGTTTCAAAGCATAATTCAAAAAAAAATATGGAGTTAAAATACCGGATTTTTAACAAACACACACACGCAAACAGCGATTGCAAAATAACAGTTAATATTTATTATCGATGATATAGTTAACGCTTGAAGATTAAAATGTTTTCATATTAATGACGATTATTGACATCGTTAGTCTAGATAACTAAGTTTTCAATCGTTAAATACCAATTTTTGGCAAGGTAAGTTTCTATTGACCCACACTTACCTTATAAAACTTCCTTATACTTTGGTAATTGCAAAAACAACTTTTGACCGTTACCCTGTATACGGTAGTAGCCAAAGGTAAAATTCATCGCATTTTTTTTTCTATTAAATCAACCAGTGACTTTTGCTGATTCTTCAAGGGTAACTTCATAAGGTATATATATTTATTAATGAAAAAGTGTACACAGATCTAATGAAGTGTTCACAGAAGATGCAACGCTGTGGCGTCAAATAACAATATCAATCTTAACAACAGAAAACACTCAAAAGAAATTGGTCTTTAAAAGATAAAGTAATTAAAACTTTGCAATATAACACACATAAGAGGTACTTATTGCACGTGTCCAGAACGATAAGTACCTTTCATATTTGCCATTTTGTAAAGTTTTAATTATTTTATCTCATGGCTATCTTAAATATAATGACTACCTATTTAAGTAAAGCTGTGAGAAATTTCATGGTTCATTCCTAGATTAACTTGTTCTTTCGCATTTCCTCTTTGTCAAATGTAGCCTTTCTTTCTTTTTCTTTATTTCTTTCTAGGTATTGATTTTTTTTTACCAATTAAAGATGAAAATTTTATGAAATCCCCAATTGTTAAAAAAACGAGGAATGAGTCGTTTGCAAAATATTGATTACAATGGAAAAAAAATAAAAATGAAGTAGCCCCAGGAACATCTGGTTAAAGTACTTAGAGTTAGAAAAAGTAATTAACCGTTTTATATGTTTTCCGCCGAAAAAAAAATCAAAATTAATTACTTCTTTTTCAGTTTCAATGGACTATTTAAAAATAATTTATTAGCATGATAATATCTCTAGATACAGGATAAATCAGTTTTAAAGAGCAATTTATGTTTTTAATCATAATTCAATTTAAACAAGTGTAATTTACATAGCTAGTATATTTTTAATTGTTATTTTAATTATTGCGTGATTAAAAGACATTATATACGCATAATTAAGAGAGCAACAGACTCCAGTCGCTTATTTTATTTCTTTGAAAGCAATTTCAACACTGGAGTAGCATATTCATTTAAACTTATGTTCATGACAAAATTATACATAAAAAGTAAAAGTACAAATTGAGCATAAGAACTATTAATTAATAATTTGATTACTTTTTTCCTAAAAACTCACGCAACTATCTGTGCATCTCATTCGGATAAAAATACCATATTCCTTTTTTTTCCCATAACTCGTTAACGTCGCAATAAATTGGTTTGCTTATTGCATTTCTTATACTTAGTAATGCTTAAATAAAGAAAAGGAAAATCAAGCGTATCAATTACAAAACACTCTCCATCACAACAATATTTTAAAGCCAAATTTGGCGATGTATTGTACTTAATCTGGAGAGATTCCCGTTAAATTTTTGAGACAAAGCGGCACAAGTTCTATCGATCTGAAAGGGGATTCATTGGGCTCAGAATCTTTTTTAAGAGTTTCTGAAGAGTATTCACAATACATCTGAGGAAAATCGTTTATATCGCACGGAGAGACAGACAATCCGTAATCATAAACCTTTTTCAACCTTGTTGGCAAGTGCTAAGAACTGGAACAGTTTGGCGTCAAATAACGGAATAAGCATAGTTGCCGATACATTGCTAAGCCTCTGTGCTAGGTTTTACCGGTAAAACTTAGGATTTACCAGGCATTTGGACTTTTTCCTTAACATAGATATAAAATTCTGAATATTATATTTTTAAAAATAAATTAATGCGAATGCTTTTTGTCCTCATTTCGTTAGAAGGAATCAAGCTATTAATCTGTAACACAATCCTATCTCGTAGAGAATTAGAACACCTATTCGGATGTTTAACCCTTTAACGCGCAGTGCTCCCGCTTTGGGAACACCAAACTCTGACGTTTTGACTTTTACCAGTCACGAAGAATAGATTTGATTTCTATAAAAATAGTTTCGGGTGACAGTAGCTCCACGAGAATTCTTTACTTTTTAGCGCGTCATTTCCTGTCAAAAAATGGTCACGATTATTTTTAACAGCACTGACATCTGCTCAAAAATGGAAGAATGCGAGAACAGCTGGATAGATTGCCCAATGCTGAAAAAAGGGCAGCCGTTGCCATCGCTCGACTTAACTACCAGCAAGATGGCGGACGATCGATACGTTCATCGCGTGCCACAGATCTAGAGACAATTTTTGACGACAGCTGGCTGTGCGGCACAGCGATGGCAACGGCTGCCCTTTTTTCAGCATTGATAAAAGTTTGCGCCTCAAAGGGTTAAGTTGAATCGTTTTTCGTCTGTTCCATCGCAACTTGTTGACGCTTTCTGTCATACTACATTAATTTTCAATTGGATAGTATTACGATTTGATACCTCCACACAAGGGTTAGAGAGCAAATATGATCACCCAGTTTTGAAGTGCTATTTAGTTGGTGATAAAAAAAAGAAATAATATTTTTAAAAATGATAGAATTCTTTTAGAGGCCCAAAAAAGTAAGAAAAAAAAGCTATTGAGAGCTACTAAAAGCCTAAATTCAGCAAAACAAAAATCTCTATATATATAATTAAAGAGAGGAAATAAGATTGTTTGATTAAAAACTTTAGATGATCTTGAAAAGACCTCAATAAAGAGCCTCGAATGCTTTAAAAAGCTTTGCTAGAGGAAAACCTCTTGTCCAGAATTTTTTTCTAGACTGGAGGATCTCAAATGTCTTGTTTTCTTACTTTTTAGAGCGAAAATTAAAGTATTTTATCGGTTTGAAAGGTATTTGTCTTATTTGCTTCTTGATTTGTTAATTTAAACTTAAACATTTTTTAAAATAATAGATAGTGAAAAATGACGTAAATGTCTCAATCATTTCCTCCCTGTTTTGGATACATGCTTAGACAAAGAAATTTCAGAAATTAACTGAGTTTTTCTTCAAGACGTTTATTGTTAATTCATTTAAGAAAATCAGGTATGACTTATAATTTATACTTGTGTATTCTGCTTATTAACGATAGAATATATTTAATCAACCTAACCATCATAATAATCATCTATTTGAAGGAGTAAGCATAATTTCACAAAATGTAGACACTGTGTGGAGCCTGACAACGTTGAAGATCTGCGCACTTATCACTGCTGGCAGCTATGAGATCGGTTTGGTCTCGGGTTCGAATCCCGTTAGCCCGTCAATATAAATATGAATTAAAAATAAATTTATTCCATGACACTCGGGGTACCAGCGATACAAGAGGAAAAAGGAAAACGCTTTTAAAGTTAAGAACGAATCGAGTGTAATGAATACAATTTTGTAACGACAAAATTGATTTAAAGCAGTTCTAGATACTGAATTAAATATTTCGATATATGTTTTATATCTGCTCAGTTTATTCATTTAAAGCTAATATTTATACCCAAAGACGCGAGAGAATTTTTTATTTTTGTGTAGTACTTAGAAATCTGAACGAACTTAAATCTGGTCATTAACATTACACAATACATTTGTCTTGCAGTTTGTAGATCGAAATACAAAAATGTGTACTATTTTCTACAGAAAACAGTTAAGATACATAATAATAGAATTAAAAGATTTTAAACCTAAAAATTACTGCTTGAATACAAAATAAATATTTCCAAAATGATATTGCTTAAAACAATATTTATTTGAATTGATGATCATTAAACATTTTCTACAGTAGCGAGATAAGTATTCTGGTTACTTACGTAAATTGTGTTGCGAATATTAGATGGTGTTTAAATGTAGCACTCATAGGCGCGTTTGAAGTTCGTTACAACATCTGCATGAAAGGCAACGAATAATAACAAAGCTACTTTTCGCACGACATAAAGTAGATTCAGATTTAAAATATATATATATGTATATTTTCTTTAAAAAAAAACCCCAGAAAGATTGCATTTACGAAATTTGCCAGTATATGGCTCTGCTGTACAATACGTAAAGCTGCTGTACAGTGTATTCGTGCTACAATGTTACTTAAATTACGCGAATTGGATTTTAGGCGAGGTTTTCAACAAGTATGTATCTTAAATCTGAAAAAACCTCCTCATTTGAAACGCGAGATTTTTCGCCAAAAAAGAAGCGCCAACATTCATTTATTTATTACTTGATGTGGGAAATGGTTATTTAGTGTTAGAGAATGGTTTAAAACAGCTTCAAGGGCGCTCATAAGTGTCTAAAATAACTGTTCACACGAGTGCGGTCTTGCAGCGCATGTCCACCCTACCCTATATCTGTTTTACATTGCACCAAAAAGCACGGAAATAAGAAATCAAACACAAAATAATTAAAAAAGCTTTTTAAAATAACGCCATAAATATTACTTGTCAGGTTATACAGCTGTTTCAATCGAAAAGTTTTCGATCTTCTTCAGCAGCGATACAAGCCATTCACAGGATCAATTCCCTGTCTCAGTGTATGAATATCTCGGATCGTAACTGAACAAAATCGAAATATTTTCGATCGAAACAGTTGTATAACCTGGTAAGTAACTTTTATAATGTTATTTTACAAAATGTTTTAATAATTTTATCTTTGAAATACCTGTTGTTTTGAGTGTTTGTTTTTGTTTGTTTTATTAAATCTAACAGAATTGTGCTTTCCATAAATTTATTTGTCCATCCAGTGTTCAGCATGATTTCCACCTGAATGCATGCAGAAAATTTTGGTAATTGCAACACTTTTCTCTACAGCATGTCGTGATGAGTTCAAGATTTACTTCGTGATGTAGCTGGTGTTAAAGGAGTAGTGTGCTTAAAAATTTTAACATGAACTTTTATTTAAACCTGAATTCATATTTAGTAATGAATGATTATTTGTACAGAACCGAGTTGGTAGCGGTTGCTTTCTTTCAACTCTGGTAGTCTTTTCCAGAGCTCAAGAGAATTTCTGCTCTGGATGTGTCTGATTCTTCGCTTGTGCATGGCAACATCTTTGATGGAACTGCTATTTCTTCTCTCTTGAACGAAAGTTGAAAATTAAGAAAAAAATATCCCGAATATCATAGCGTCATTTTTTACGTTCTTTAAATTTACTTTGTTCACTGGATTAACCTTTTCTCGTTCTCCAAGCGCAATTTCTCCATTATAATTTTAAGTATTTTTTATTTCTTTATCAGTTTTTGAATGAACTATTTCTGTG
The DNA here is from genome assembly GCA_038373885.1 of Cheiracanthium punctorium. Taxonomy (NCBI): domain Eukaryota; kingdom Metazoa; phylum Arthropoda; class Arachnida; order Araneae; family Cheiracanthiidae; genus Cheiracanthium; species Cheiracanthium punctorium. The sequence continues at coordinate 9,866 of JAWZYV010015232.1, forward strand.
TATCCAATAAGCGTTTAATATTGTTACATTGGTTTTTGCATTATGGTTGTTTTGCGTTTTTATATTTTTCAGACTTTCGAGCACAAATACTTTCATCTTTTGAAACCACTGGAAATTTCTAAAATTTTAAATGTGTTTTAAATTGTCAGTGGATTTATTAAATTAGTTAATTTATTTTTCTTACGTTTAATCGTTTAGTTATTATCCTGAAAAGAGATTGATTAAAGGTATCCACTCCCCTCCCCACCCATTGAAAAAAAAAAACAACAAAAATTTATTTTTACTCAAATTTTATAATTTTTTAAATTCAATGATGCTTTAGATATTAAAATGCCACAGACATCTGAATAGCAATGAATCAATATAAGACATTCATGAGGCCACTGCGTTACCAGATTTCTTTTTCTGTGTGTGTGCTTGTGTGGGATATTTTATCCCTTTTAATCTTTTATTCCCACTATGAGAAATTTCCAAGTAAAATTTTTTTTCGTTGAAATGGTGGAGTTTTAAGTCAAATAACGTAGGTATAATAAACAAGTATGAAAAAAGTTATTTTTATAGGTTTTTTCAATAGTAACACTATGATTTCCAGACTTATGTAAACTTGTAAATGAAATTTAAAATGAATATTTTGTATCAAGTGAAAAGGAAGTGCCTTTTCTTACATATAAATGACAATTATTAATTTTATTTTATACTAAATTATTAAAAGTAGTAGAACAGCTTGATAGTAGAACAAAAGAGTATAAACATGTTGCTTCCAAAATATTTTAATATTTTTCATTTATTAATGCTGGAGTCTGTGGACCCGAACTGCTACTATTATTAATTAAAGGCACAGTTAATGGTTTTATGACTTAAATTACATTTTGGAATATTTTTACAGTAAAAAATAATGTTTAAAGGTTGGTAGTATATTTTACCATGGACATAACAAAATTGAACTTTTACATAGTTTTATAATCTATTCAAATTTTTCAAAAAATTCCAAGAGTTATTCTTTCAGTCGTATCTGATCTTGTTGCTAAATTCTATTCTCTTAAGCCGTTTTTGAGGGATGTGAGAACAAATATTAACATAATTTTCACAATATCTCATATCTAATCCAAACTTTGAAGGATTTTGACGCATATAGTTTAAGTAACCAACTATAATGATGCTTCATTTATTTCATTCGCCTCAGTAGTTTACGCGAAATCGACAAACAATTATTTACACATTTTTGATTACATCTTCGCAAAATTTCAAATTCTAATCCAAATTTTCAAAACCATTTGACGCCTATATTTATTCATCGTCTCAATGTACCTGTTAATAATCACTTAACCCGTAAGCACGCGCGTCTACTTTTGTAACTTAAGCAGTCGCATGGGGTAAATTTTACCCCATTTTGTCTTCTTTATATTTTTGACTAAAACCGTTTTAAAAACAAATTTGTGGACTTATAACATAAAATACATCAGTTCTGTTACGTTTCATGGGAAGAAATCGTGCTTTTTATATTTATTTAGAGATTTTCTGGCAGCTTCTTTAAATATCATGCTTTCTGAGAAGAAAATCGCATATGATATGCTTTATACCTAAAAACACTAATTACTTTATTAATATGATATTAATTTCATTTAATAGCCTTTTCTCAATACATACCAGTAGTGTAACGTCAATTTATAGTTAATTTACATTTAGTTTATACTTAGTTTACGTTAACAACGTAATGAAACGTTGTTAGTCGCACGGGAGTATTGAATCCCAAAGTGGAATTTTCTTCTCTTCCGGATAACAAAGAAACGATATTCCTTCACTCACCCCAAATAGACCTTTACTTTGAAAGGTAGAAGACGGGGCAAACTTGTTCTCAAAAAATTTCTCCCGTTTTACGAAGAAAAAAAGTCGCTGGGGTGAGATTTACCCCAACGCGCCTGCTTACGGGTTAAGAAAAAGTGTTGACCTATACGCCTAATTTCTCAACCAAGTTCCATAAGAAATGGGCTCTCCTCCAAAAATTTCATCAATGTAAGGAAATAAAATATCTGAATTAAAATTTTCTATGATGTGAAATCGGTAGGTGCATTAGTTTTTTTTAAACCGTGGTCAGAAAGTTCACTATTACTTGAACTCCTCTTCTAAAGTGATTATTAACAGGAAAATGAAGACGACATATCTGACCCTATATCATTATTCAATTCTGAACCGTCTTTGTGTAACCCACTTGTCTATAAGTTTGGTCCTCTAGTTTTGAAACACCCTTTATATACAGGATTAATCTAAACTGTTGGGCAAAACTTTAAGGGGTTATAGGGCACACAATAAGGAATCAGAATCACATAGCAATGTGGGATCGGCAACGTCGTCTTTATAGCTGTTAATAATCACTTCGGAAAAAAAAAGCTGAAACAACAGTGCGCTTTCCGATCGTTGTTTCGTGATAAACTAATGTATTTTTCCCCGAAAACAGAAGACTAAAATGGATAGTTTAAAAAGTTTATTTTATTTCATGGATGAAATTTTCGGAGACGAGCTTATTGTTTATGAAACTTGGTTAAGAAATTAGACGGACACTTTAATGCTTTTCCAAAAGTAATTATTACCGGATAAGTTAAAACTGGGGTTTTCATTCTAGATTGCTATGTGATTACGATTCCTCATTGTGTGCCCTATCACCCCTTAAAGTTTTACCCAAGAGTTTAGATTCACCCTGTATATATAGTATATATACTATATACATACATAAATTACACATCTATCTGCATTATTTTTCGTACTTCCTTTCACACCGTATGGTATAAAGTGATGGTTTATTATACGAAAATAATAATAAAGCGTTCAAAAGAATCACAAAAATATCTGAAGTAGCATACCGAAAAACTTAACATTATTATTTTTCGTTGGAAAGCAGTTTGTTTGCAATATCATTTACTGAGTCTCTTCCTCAAAAATTTATATGAAGACAAATTTAAGAAGTCGAGTTGAGATAAAATTGTTAAGCAGTTCCCCAGTGAAATATCGGCTTCGTAGAATAACCAGCATAAATAAAGCAGAATGTTGGTATCCTTTGAAAAATATTTGATACTTTTTCAGCAACTACCGAAAGTGACAAGATATATCTAAAGCGAAGTGTCTTTTCTTAGAGCACTATAAAGAAGTTTTACTTCTTGCAGAAAAAGAAGTATTCTTATCAAAATAAGTCAATATCAGCGAAGAAAGTTTAAATTGCATCAAAGTTGTATTTTGAGATGTTTCTTCTCTTTTTGACTCCATCCAATATTTTTTATAAAACAATTTTCAAAACAACTCTTGAATTTTCCACTATTTAATTTATTCTACCAGGATTCAAATAAACTGTTTCCTACAGTGCGATCTGGGTTTCAAAGTTTTTCTGTTACGCAATCTCTAGGTAGTACAAAGAATAAGATTCTGTATGTTTTACGAAGAAAAATATCAAGTTTTGAGATTAAAACAAAAGGTATAGTTTACGTATTTTTTGTATATTATTTTTGTGCTTCATTTATAAACTTTATAGAAGTAATACTTTTTCAGAGTTTAAATCAATACAATTTTTAGGCGTATGTTTTACATCAAAACTATTAATATACTTTCTGAAATCAAGTTCTGGTTTTAAATCATTTTATGTACAAGTTTTCATTATTAAAATATACATTTTAAAGTTTAAATCAGGATATTTAATGTCATTTAAAAATTGTGTATAGTCCTGAAATTTTCAACATATTCCACATTCAAAATTCCACAAATTGACTGAACTCTACTTTCAACATTTATGGTTTGACAGTGATGCCAATAAAAAAAATACAGCGTATAAAACATATTCATGGATTTGCATTGAAAAGCAAAATAAATTTTGTTATAATAACATGTTTTTGTTTCACTTTTTGATATTATCTACTGCTGTGAGGAAGATCACATATCTAATTTAATAATCATTTATTTTGTGATTCTGAAATTTAATCTATTCAAAATCATTTATTCTAAAGTACGTTTCTGTTCTCATTTTTTTCTGTCACTCCGGCTTTTAATCGGTATATTCGCTTTTCCCCGTAGCATTTTTCTTAATTGTTTATTTGTCTCATCAGACCTGTGTAGCCGTTGTGCAAAAATAAGATCATATTACGTACGTTGGCTTTTTGCTTATCCCCCTCTTTGGCATAGTGTTGGTGTTTGCTTGTTTTTTGTTGCCCTGCCTCATCTTAAAATTATTTGCTCGCGATTCCACCATTTTAATTTTATTGGATTAAGTTTTAGGGTTGCTCTGGGATTGGCGTTATTTATTCCAGTCAAGTGTTTGTTCTCGCCAATAAGTAATTCTCTAATGGAGTAATTTTTAATGCATTTATCTTAATTTCACTGTCCATGTAGGACGTATTTTTATTTTGCTGAGCCACCAGCAGCCGTTGTAATAAGTTTATGTTCCAATAGTTTCTTTTAATTAAAATAGTTTTAAGTACACTGCTCAAAAAAATTAAAGGATATTGCGGTTTTAGGTGGATCTTGGGGCTGGGAAACTTTTTAGGTGATTGATACATGGTCGACAGACATAGTAAGTTATATGAGAATAAATTACACATGTTTGGCAGAAAAAAATGCACTTTATTGCGTTTTTGTGTATAAAAGGAAAAAAACACAATTTGTGCATATAAGAAATAAAAGAAAAGGTGTTTTCTTCAAAGAAAATCATTTTCAGTAGGTGGTATGGTTTCCACGGACAGCCAGCAACGTTGAACACCTTTGAGGCATGGAGTCAATGAGGCTATTAATCACGTGTTGGGGTATTCTGTCCCACTCTTCCAGAAGAGCTCTTTCCAGTTCTTGGAGAGTTTGTGGCGGTGATTGGCGGCCAGCAACTCGTCTTCCTAGATCGTCCCAAACGTGCTCTATTGGATTCATGTCTGGAGAACACGCTGGCCATTCCATTCGTACGATTCCTTCCTCGAAAAGGAAATCCTCCACCAGGTTAGCACGATGTGGCCTGCAGTTATCGTCCATTAAAATGAAGTCATCTCCGATTGCTGCAGAATAAGGGACTACAATAGGTTTGAGGATCTCATCCCTATATCGGCGACCAGTCAGAGGTCCATCTCGAATGATGTAGAGGTCTCGCCGCCCGTCAATGGCGATGCCACCATACACCAACACTCTACCACCGCCGAAGCTGACACTTTAGCGCACGAACGCAGGATTATTCCTACTGCCACGGTCCCTCCAGATGAAAATACGTCTATTATCAGGATGAACTGAAAAACGGGACTCGTCAGAAAAAAGAACATTTCTCCATTCATTTCTCCTCCAGTTCACATGCTTTGTTGCCCATTCCCTGCGGTCGCGACGATGCCTTGATGTTAGTCTAACACATACCATCGGTCGGCGAGAATACAGATCTACACCATGGAGCCGGTTTCGGACAGTCTGATTTGAAACCGTGGTGCCAGTGGCCGAGGAAAGGTGTTGTTGGAGTAGAGCAGCGTTCATATTCCGGTGTCTCCGAGCAGTTAACACTAAATAACGATCTTCATTGGGCATTTTTGCCCATCTACGACCTTGCCCTGGTCTCCGCCTGCACTTCCAGTCGCCAAAAACCGGTTCCAGATCCTGGAAATCACACTTTGTGACACTCCAATGGCTTGCGCTACTTCGGCTTGAGTTTGGCCCCCTTCTAACCTACCGACAACTCTCCAAGCTTCTGAATTGGTTAAATGACTTCGCTGAGACATCGTACGCGTTGAAACAAAGCAGTCACTAAATGCCGATCGTCCTTGTCTTCATTGTCTTTTATTCAGTTGAAAGTCCAATTTCATTGGCTGCTGCTGAAGCGATGTTTTTGACGTCGAACTCAAAATTAGCATACTCCACAGTTTGAAATTCGGAAAAATTTTCATTTGTGATTCTCTTCTTCCATTTTCGGCAAAAAAAATTTCGCTTATATCTTTATTTTAATTAAAATTTACAATAACCTTTAATTGTTTTGAGCAGGTATTTTAATGTATTTTTATTGTATTGTAACTAAGAGTATCGAACCTGGAATATCGCGCAACGCCTTTTAATCTTAAATTTAAGTCTGCAACTAACATCATCGCCACACTGCCTAAATAAAAAATAACACTAATTTTCATGAAAAATGTACAAATTATTTTATAATGCATGGTTTTGGTTACTTAAGGCCCAAAAACCGATAATTCACCGGCAAGTAACAACTAGGGAACGCAACCCCGCTTTTGCGGGATTACTATATCATGGCGATAATTTTAATATTTATGTAAGGTATTGTTTAATTATGAATTAAGATAAAATATTAAACTTGATAGTGCTACTTTTTCCCATTTTTCTCTATTAAAATTAATTTTTAATTGAATGAAATGTCAATACCGCGGGATTGACATTTCATTCAATTAAAAATTAATTTTAATGGAGAAAAGTAGGAAAAAGTAAGTTTGTAAGGATCGGATTATCCGGATTACAGCTTATTCGACATTGTCCAAAATTTATTACGTTGTTGATGTAAGAAAATTAGTTATTGCCATGCATCATCAACAAAATAAATTGGGACTGGGACTGTCTCGGATAACCTGCAATCCGCATAGTACGATCCCAGCAAATCGACAGTCTAGTAAATGAAAATGAGAAAGTATAAAAAGCTTGCACACACACACACAAATATGTTTATCTACCTATATCTTTCTGTTCCTCACTACTTTGCATCATGCCTAAAGAATCTATGTTACGTATTACATTTTTCATTCCAGTTCTAGTTGTAGTTTCCTTAGGAATCCAATCCTCAGGAAACTACAACTATTGGATCTAGTTTTCCTGAGGAAACTACATCCAGTGGAGGAGTGATCCTTATAGCACAGATGGTCATAAAAGTGTCGCTGTGACATCACAGAGGGTCATAATTGTCACAGGACTGTCACATACTACTCACATTGTGACTTGTGAGTGATGTTACTCTACTGTGTGGTCACTGTGAAGTTTATTTGTGACCAGTCACCAGGTGACGTCGCCGTGAAGTCACTGTGTGACTAGTATGTGATTGGTCGCTCAGTGACTCCACTGTGAAGTCACTGTGTGACTATTTTGTGACTACTGATTTTTTTGGACTTCAAAATGACGTCATACTGGCCGCTTTTGTGATTTTGGAAACATACTCATTTTTTCTAATATTTTGTGACAATTTCTTTCCTGAAACATTTAATAAATAAATCCGAAAATAGTAATTCAATAAAACCTCGCAGTTACGTAGTAATGGAATTTAGTTTAATTTATTAACTTTTAAATTATTTCGTTTAAACAAGACAATATTATTTATAAAAAAATATTATTCTTAAAAATATTAGAGTTAAGAGTTCTAATCACAAGTGAAAACTAAGTATCTGTGAGTAAAATTAACAATTTCTTTCATATCCCCATGGCATATATGTTTCGATAGCGTATGTAAGGTTTAAATTTCGGATGGGGGGGGGGAAGAACTATCCGGTATTTTCAACCTTATTGTTACTAGAGTAAATACAAATGTCTCAAAATTGCTGTTTTTTAATAATTGCTTTAAGTTTTCAGATCCCCTCCCCCTTTAAATACGTCTCTGGTATGTTTGAAAGTTCCACTACGAAAAATTTGAGATAAAACTATGGGTCTAAGTCAAAAATACTTTATTTATCTTATCTAATGCATGTTTTTCCAATTAATTTTATTTATTTTTATATGAAATCCCTTTTAGGCAAAATATAGCAAAAATATAAATCTTTTCCCGCATACCTTAATCTATATCAAAGCTCACATGTCGCACATTACAAATTGATTTCATAACCGAATAAAAAATTTCAATAAATCATTAGTTTTTTCGGATGAATACCTAAATAAAACAGCACATTATCTCCTGAAAATAATTTATGTGGAAAAAGAAAGACTTCAAAGATTTTTAATTTATATTTATTAATTATGATATTTTTTATATTATTTATAAAATAAATATATACATTTATATATACAACTTATTTATAAAATACTCACAGAAAAATTTTAAATTTCCAAAAGAAGCCGTCAGAACTAGCTTTTGCAGCCGTCAGTTTACTTTTAAAGGTTCCCGAGCACGGTAATCACAGCGTTGCGGTAAGATGCTGGGCTAATAACCATTAGATCCCTGGTTCGATTCTGGACCTCATCTTTTTCTTGCCTGAGAGTTTGGTGCTGCCATCTCGTGTATATTTTCGGTAACTCTTTTTCCCCGAATTTTTTCGCTGTCGCAAAACTGTCTCATCGTGACTTCTCTGAACGGTCGCAACGTGACTACACAGCGAGAGGACATAGGGACTCTGGTGTGACTTTGCTGTGGAGTCGCGGCGACTGTTTGTAACTCTATTGTGACAGTATTGTGTGGTCGCATTTCAGTCACAGGGGACTGTTGTGCTATTAGGGGATGGGCAGTAAAGAATCCTTTGCTTAGTGATAATAATTAATTGTCCCACCTCTCTCTCTGGAAATTGTTAAATGTTTTTAATTGTAATTGTAATTGAGGAAAGTCTAAACTAATTACTCATCTGATGTAGAAGAATATGTCTTCAAATGTTTTTTATTTTTTCTTTTCAGTCGGCCTATGAAATAAGAAGAAATAAGAAGTACAAATATTTTTATATGCACCCTGTGAAAAGATACACTGTTAATAAAAGTAGTTAACATTTTATCAAAAATGGTGCTGCAAACTTTTCTATGGAGAAACGTTGAAGCATGATTTGGTGCTTAAACTGATGAATAGAAACAAATCATTGTGAATCGTTTCTCCTTAGAAAGGATGCAGCTAATTTAGCTCCATTTTATATTAAAACGTTGAACTACTTCTATTAATGGTGCACGTCCGCGTGTATACAAATGTGTTTTAATTACATATCGTTACACACAACTATATAAAAATGTATAGGGTATCCTCAAAAGGTGGTGACGGGCTTAATTAATTGTCTATTAGAGATAAGTGGGCAATGTCAGTTCAAAAAATGTTCAAAATAAGGACAGCAATAAAACTCTCAAGAAAAGTCCTGTGATTCATTTACAAAATGTTACACTTTTAAAATTTGTATACGTCTCCCGTGCTAAAAAAATTCCATTTAGTAAAATGTGTTCCATAGACCAAATAGGCGAAGTAAGAAATTTACGAATTATATCTTAAAACCTGTCAGAGGTATGAAGATAGATATATGCTGACTTAAATCCAATTTCAGTGGTTCACAAAGGACAAAATTGGACCAAGGGAACATCGGATGATCGCAGTGCAGGGATCGTACAGAATAACGAAACGAAATATCTTTTCCCGCTGCAGCAATAAACGTGTAAATTCTAATTTATCTGTGGCCGCATATCATCTTTGTTTAAGATATCTGCGAGAAGTTTTATGATGAAAAGGTTAACTTCTGTATGTCACATCTTAAGTGTATGGGGGCACATTTTACTGACTGAAAATATTTTTGTACATGGGAGGGTATAAAATTTTTACAAGTGTAATTTTCTGAAAATTAACGAGAGGAATGTTTTCTTAACAGTGTCTTATATCGGAATTTTTTGAACATTTTTTTCAATTTCAACTCTCCACTTATCTCTAATATATGCGTAAATGACGTCTATTACCAACCTTTTGGCACACCCTGTATTACAATACATATTATGCATAAAAATATTCATCTCGATCGACCTCACAGCGAAAGATAAGATTTCTTTCATATATGATAATTGTAGAGCAACAGCTTAATGTTAGAAAGGGACAGATTCTTCCAGTTCCAACAATAAGTTAAGCACTACAGTAGGCATTTTATTGATTGAACTTAGTGAGATATTGAGGAGTTTCCAGAATTTTAACTAAGATATTCTTCTCAATATTTCTTTTATCTAAATGTATCTGCAAAATTTGAAATTTGTAACAGAACTTTTGATACTGTGTCCCAGGCTGTAATTTAAAAAGATGTTGATTTAAGTGTATATATACAAACAGGAACTTATATGAATTACTCTTTTTTTTAATATTTACTGTGCAGTAAGATTTATTTGATATCACGTGCATATAATATGCTCATAAATGTTTTTAAATGCGTAAATTGTAAATATGTGGTTTTGTGTGTGTATATGAGGGTTCGTCAAAAAGAATGGTTACAAAACATGTAGTAAAACGTATATATTTTATTTAGTTGGCAGTAATGATTCAGTTGGTACTAATGCTTAATCGTATAATCATTACTAACAACTGATAGCATTTACATTATATTATTTTTTGCCATTCCCAAAATTCGTTCAAATGTTTCGCACTTTGTTGGATGGATTTGAATAGTTCCTCTTGGTAAAAATATTTTGCCTGCGTGTTTAAACACGTTCTCACGGACGGTTACACCTCCTTGTCTGAAGTTAATAGTTAGTCTCCTAGGTTGTCCATCATGTAAGAAAAAAGATGAAAGTCGCCTGGAGCGGGGCTAGGAGTATAGGGAGTGTCGCAAGGTGGTCGATGATGTGCAAGCGAAACTGCTTTCAAGAACGTGATGGTCTTCTAGGCTCTATGAGGTCTCCCGTTACCGAGGAAGGACCGCTGTAGTTGGCTGACTGTAGTTGGAAGGTTGGGCTGTAGTTCCCCTGCAAACTCTCTGCCCCACAGGTTGAGAAACGCTGGCCTAAACCCATATGGGAACTATGCCAAAAAAAAACCTAATCAATTGGCTATGGTTGTATGAAATCAAATGTACAAGTTTCACTGCAGGCTTTGTGACCTTACGTTTAGACCAACTCTCGTAACATAAATAAAGAGAATATTTTTGAAAGTTTTGTCATGTCGAACTCCGTTTAATCAGTATCAGAAAAAATAATCAGAAACCTTTCACCTTCTGCTGTTTAATTTAGATGAATACAAAGAAAAAATAATTATCATATTTGCAATCTATTTCTAGATAATAAATATGAATTAATTTACTTCGAAAACTTTGATTCAACATAAAAGCCAAATAGTACTTTATGCAATGGTGAAAAAGTCTACTTTTAAGGCAGAAAGGAATTCTCTTTTGAAAGACACACTTTCTGTGATCCGAGTAGATTTCATCTAAAATAAACAAAGACGTTACATTCGAAGAAAAGGTATAATCTCAAACATTTCATGAGAAACTCTCTTCTTTATCGAGATGTCTTTTACATCGGGTAAAAGTACAGAAAAGTATACATTTAGTCGGTGGCGTAAAAGCATTTTATCAGGAGTAAGTGCGTCATTTTATCAGAGGAAGGAAAATAAAGTATATATATTACAGCAGAAAGGTTTTTCGAAGTTGAAACCAAGTTTTACTGCAAGAATGTATCAATAATATTTAATTAATACGTAGAATTGAATGTGCTAGGAGGAATGTATTAAAAGGAATTTTCCTATATTACGTATATTATATTATTACGTATATTATTTCCTATATTATTCCTATATTACGTATCCTATATATTAAAGGAATTTTATTCTATATTACGTATAAAATGCAAATTTTCCTACTTGTAAGGAAAATATTTTTTTAAATGCTTTCATTTTATGTATGGAGTTCTATGCCTTACTAGCTGCGTAACATGGTGTTTTATTTCCGTTACTATAAATCTTAAGGCATTTAATTTTCAAATAATCAATTTCGATAAGTGTGGCCTGCAAGCTATACTTGTATTGCTTGGGTTATGCAGACCTAGAAATAAATTTTTTTGGAATTTCGTCTGATATCTGTTCTTACAAGGTTGAATTTAGTTTAAGAGTAATGCTTTATGCTTTAAATAATCCAACCTTTTGTTTTGCTGCATGCAAATCGATTACTGAGGGCGCTAATTATAAATTGTTACAACTCTCAGTAAGTAACAATATGCTTTGACGATGCTGGCTTAATTCTTGGGAACACATTTCAAGCTTCACATTTGGCGGTATCTCGCCAAAAGTAGCCAAATTTGATGGTATTTACTAAGATGAAATGCGTCGCCAGATCTTTAGCGAATTATATAGCTGAATGAATATATATATATATATATATATGTAATATATATATATATATATATATATATACGATTACTCTTTTTATGATACAAATGTTAATCAGTGGTCACTTTTAAACAAACATGAAATTCTCATTAAAAGCCTTCATTTTTTAATGGAACCCTCAAATATTCTTTATCGCTGGTCTTTTTCAACTTTAAAGAACCACGGATTGTCCGATATGGCTCAATGTAACCTGCTGAAAACGGTATTATCAATGGTAAGTCTAAACACGAGTCCGAAATTGCTATGGTACAAGGAAACTTCATTAAACTTATCGCAATAGTTTTGCCGACAGCCCAGAAAAATATTTTGAGTACATGAATCAGGTATCCTTCTTTATAGCAATTGTCACAGCTACTTGTAAAAAATGCATGCCTCATTATGAGGCATTTAAAAGGAAGAATATAATAAAGAGTTTTTTTCTTCGGAGATAAAAAAAAATGGAAAAAATACTTTTATGACATGGAGTAGTCCTCAGAGACAAATATTTTCAAATTCTTAATTAGATTTTTAACATTCTTAATAAGATCTTTATGAATATCTCTTTTGACCATTAAGAAATGAAAGAGTGTTTGAAAAGACACTTTAGCTCCCCAGTCCCATTTAGTTGCGAATTATAAAAATTCTTGAGTGCTTAGTTATTTGTCTGTTAAAGTTTTTAACAATAATTTTGTGGCTTTTCTACTTCCCATTGAAATATGAAGGAAAATGTGATAATAACATTTTGGTTCACCACACCCGTTTGAGTCCGAATTTAAAAAAAGCAGCTTCTTAAATGATGCCGCAAGTTTAAAAAATAGCCTCCTAAAATTTCAAGTCTGATATGTCTAATAGAATTGGCTGGACGTTGGTGTTTTTGTCAGCCAGTCAGTCAGAGCATCCTACTTTACACATAGAAATGTGTCATTGTAATTATTGGTGTATTGTAAATGTTTGCCATTAAAAATGCGACTTCCTACTTAAATATCGATGTGAAATTTTCAGGTGATAAGTTCTTCTAAGAAAAAATCTAGTAATTTAAAAAATGAAGTTCTACTGCTCAAATATCTAAACTTTGCAGTTTGCTTAATGTAAATCGATTAATAGATCTGGAAATACCGCCTGTGAAATTCCCATTCTACTGCAGTAAGACTTGATTTTGCACCAAATTTGTAGAAATTGGTCCAAAATTTCGAAGTTTAGCGACAATCGGCAGGAATTTGGGCATGGCTTCAGTAGGGTTATGTTTTTATGCATACCAATAGTACTATGCAGTCGAATAATTAGACAATCTAGGGTTTAAAAAAATAATTCTAGAGAACTTTCACGAAAGGTTATTGAAAGGTGTTAAAGGAGAGCAGGTTAGCCCAGCAGTCAGCGCGGTTAATCAGTCGAGGAGAGAGCCAGAGGGGTCTGTGATGTTGCTGTCTCAGAAACCTATTGTGCTTTGTCAGTTTATGGAAGTAGTAAGCTAAGGCTGATTTTCTAACTGCTTCACATATAATATCTTGAGGAGGTATGTATGTTGAGGAGGATTCATGGATCTGTTCGATACTCCTTTGAGGGAGTGAGTTTTGGAGTGTCCTTATTGTACGAGAATTATTCTTTTTTGTTGAAGCTCCTGCGTTTGACTGAAAATTCTGAAGTCAATTGATTTTTAAAGATTCTTTGACGAGTTTTCAGAAGCAAGAATGATGTTATTTCATCTTGACATTCTCGGTAGTTGCCAGAACTTTATTCACAATCTTAGTTTTCAACACATTCTCACCCGTAAAACACTTTAATTCACTTCTCACTTCTTGATTCGGAGAAGCAAAGCAGTAGCAGAGATTTTACAACAGCATGTATCATTATAATGTCGAAACGTCCTGACTTAATATGACACCAGGAGCTCCAGAACAAAAGTTTTATCTCCCCTCAGGGCTCTTTTTCTAGAAGTTCAAAAACAGAACTAGTTTTAAGACTTGAGTTTTTTTTATTCTTTATTTACTCGCTCGTACTGCAAATGGACCTTATGTGATTATTTTCAATGAATGTGGGGTATTGTAGGGCAGATAAGTGACTTTTTAAAAACTTTTTTTTTCTTCTAATGGGCAGGCACTGGCCACAATCCTTTTTGCCATAACTACCCGAAGGTGTGGCCATTTTATTATGGGGGCACCCAGTGGGCAGCCACGTTACCCCTATGAAGGGACGGACACAGAGACAAGCACGCCCAGTCGGGGATCGAACCCCGGCCGCCGGAAGTACTTTTTAAAAACTAAAGCCTCGTTAGTTGTTCACACATGCTTCACATACATGGTCTTTTTAATAAAAGTTGTAGGTTATTCAGCATTTTTTTAACGTTAACTATTTCTTTACTTGCGAAAAGGTTCATCTTTTAAATCTTTTCGGCTTTTGTGACTCGAATATTTGAGTAAGTTCTATATTACTTTCATTTACGCTATTATACGCAAGTCGTTGTTCAGGTTTTGTGTTTATACGTTTCACGTAAATTAAGTAATTGTATAACTTAAATACTTGTTTCTAACTACAGGTGGGTTGCGATTGTTGTAAAGTTCCATTCAACAAATAAGTCCAAGGAAATATTTTGTAATTACGAGCGCTCGTATCTATCGAAACGATGTTTTGATCCAAAATTTCTAATTTTTAATCATTTTAATAAGATGGACTGCATATTGCAAAATGACGAGCGTTTTTAGCATCAAATCAGACGCCAGTAAGAATATAGAGTTTAAAAAATCTCACACAGATGAATTTTGATGATTAATCCTTAAATGCCGGAAATAAATAAACATAAAGTGTTAAAAATAAATTAAAAATAAATTAAAAAGTGTTTTCTGGTTTTCATTTCTTAAGTAAATCACTGAAAAAATACTCTTAAAAATCATACTTCGTTTTAGGCTATAGTTTATGGCTAAAAAAAAAAAATGCGGCTAATCGGCAACAATGGAGTTTAAAAAATTATTTTCCTTAATAAAATTTTGTAATATCAAACACACCTGAATTTTAAGGAAAATGATAAATAATTTCCGCAAAGTACTTTAAAAGTAATTAATTCTTATTAAAAATACAAAAAAATAATGCAAAATATTGCAAAAATCAATGTGGAATCCTAACCAGTTTTCTTTATGATACTCGGCTGTATAATTGCCAGCTACTTAGTGAAGGAATTGTATGCAAATACTTGAAATAGTTGTTATTTTTTATCAAAACACAGTCTAACACCACATTGTTTTGCATTTTTTTTACTGTGTATACTTTGTATTTTGTTACTGTGTATCCGTTGTAATCCTGTGTACCACATTTTTCACATTTTGTTTCTCTGTATCCTGTGTATCCACAAGAATACTGTGTATCCTTGAGTATCCTATCCTTGTGTCGAGTTTGGGAATTTGCAGAGAATAAATTGTAGAACAATATCTTTTATACAATGAAAAATAAATAAACTATAAAATATAATTAGTTTCATTCAAATTTAAGTCAAATATATTCAGTCAATATCAGATATTCTAAATAATCAAAAACCAAAATTGCTCATCGTTCTCCAGGCTTAGTGGAACGTTGTGTCTATTGTTGCCAGTTGGCAACGCACACAAAAATCTGCTTTCAATTAATATTTTACAGTGGAATATTCTAAAACAGTTATAAAAATGAGCTACATAGTTCACTTTCACTCATTTAAAATTTTACTTGATCACCGCAGAACAAAATAGGGTATATGCCAATTTCCGAACAAAACAAAAAGGACACGTAGCTGCAACCGAATAATATATATATATTTTTTTAGTCTTAAACCGCACTAGTACTTCAATCAATGTGCTGAATATTGATTTAATCGTACTTTTAGTACGTATATTATTGACACCATTAGGCTTATACCTTCAATATTATTCTAATACTACTGTAGAAGGCTAAATTGGGTATGTTGTCGAAAGGCAACACACGGCTTTTAAGTGTTAAAATATTTATTATAAAAGAAATCATGTGCGTTACAAAATACACTTCTGTACGTTTTTATATCCAAGTAACGTTGTTGTAGTCAGTTCAAATATTTCATGCAATATATGTACATTTTTAACAAGATGAGTTTTTCAACGCCAAAGGTGTAACTGCAGTTAAATGAAAAAAAAAAAACTAATTAAAAAATTTGCAAATCATACAAATTCCAAAATAAGTTTTTATTTTCGTGTGTATTCATTACAAAATTACTTTATTCAAAGCTAATGAATTAGTTTGAAGAGTACTTTGGCTTATACACTGTAAGAAATACCTGTAATTTTGTCACATATACTGCTGTAAAATAATACAGCACAAGTGCTGCCGATTTGGATGACAGCACTGTGTGTTTTAAATCCACTCACGAAATGACGTGATGATGTTATAAGCCAATCACGAAGAACTTTGTACAACAAATTAACACACAGTCTTTACACCAGAACGTGTTGGCGTTACGTTTACCCACACGTTGTGCTGTAATCTAGGTAAATATTTGTTTGCAGTGTACCATATATTTTTCGGTAAAACGTACGTCAGTCTTCAAGTATAAATAGTGCGTTTTTAAAGCGGTTATGAGTGTATTAGTATGTTTGTTTTATTTAATAAACGTAAACACAATTCATTACTCTTATAAGATCCTTACACAACTGTAGTCACTCAAGCGTGTATATGAAACTCAAAATAGTTAGCTGATCCTTCTCATGTGAAATCCCCAACTGAAAGGCTTCATTTCACCTGTCCATATTTGCATAAATCAAAATTCACGATAAAATACTCTTTAGAAGTTCACAAGAGTTTATTCTGATATATTTTCTATATATGAACCTCTATCCTTTTGCATTTTCTGAAAAGAGATTAAAGTGTGCTGAATAAGCGGAAGAAGTTAATAGATTCACTGCACAGACTCCGCACATAATATTGATGTTGTGTAATAAATATTCAGTTTTCCAGTGCGGAGATCTTTATATTAAACATGAAACATTTTAAATTCAGAGATCTGGAGATTGGATTTATAATATATATTAAATATTAATAACAGAGAAAAAAATATCAGTACACACTCTTTATACAGATAACATATTGTGAGAGCATCAGTAAAGTCTCATTTAAATAGTGTTACAAAATTGTTTGTTAACCCTTGTAATTTTGCTTGTTAACCCTTTGAGGCGCAACACTTTCTCAATGCTGGAAAAAGGGCAGCCGTTGCCATCGCTCGACTTAACTACCAGCAAGATGGCGGACGATCGAAACGTTCATCGTATACCACAGATCTAGAGACCCCTTTTTTTGACGACAGCTGCGTCAAAAAATGGGTCTCTAGATCTGTGGCACGCGATGAACGTTTCGATCGTCCGCCATCTTTCTGGTAGTTAAATCGAGCGATGGCAACGACTGCCCTTTTTTCAGCATTGGGCAATCTATCCAGCTGTTTTCGCATTCTTCCATTTTTCAGCAGATCTCAGTGCTGTTAAAAATAATCGTGACAATTTTTTACGGGGCTATGACGTGCTAAAAAGTAAAGGATTCTCATGGAGCTATGCAACCCACAACTATTTTTATAGAAATCAAATCTGTTCTTCGTGACTGGGAACAATCAAAACTTCAGAGTTTGGTGTTCCCAGAGCGGGAACACTGCGCGTTAAAGGGTTAATGTGTGTTGCTGGGAAAGTGAGTTGTACAGACATTAATGCAAGTGAAATAAGTATGTGACCCCTTGACCTCTTGACAAACTTTGTGGCCATTTTGGCGACTTGGTGGCGAAATTGGGGACTTTTGCGACCAATTCTCAAAAATTGTCGAATTTCGGCTGTATCTCCATCAGGAAAGAAGTTGCGAGAAAAATCGAGAACTGTGTCGTCACGACCTGCTTGAAAATCTATGAAAAGAAGAGTCTCTCTGCCTGGGAGTCGGCAGACAGTATTTGGATGTAGTGATTACAGCGACACGATTGAAATTCTTATTTGAATAATATCATTTCCGCGATAATCAATGATTTACTGTTGCTTGTATTAATTAATTCTCTTTTTTTAGATATTGTTTTTTTGATTCGTCGAATCATGTGTTATATTCGCATTTCGAGCTTGTTGGAATATTTTTAATGTACACCCACTTTGTGATTTTCGAAAGTACATGGAACATTTCACGGATCTTTAAAAGTTTTTTATTTTTATTTATTATTATTGCTTTTTGTTTGAGGACGGGCAATTGCCTAGCAGGCATTCGTAACTCCGAAGGCTTGAAGTGTTAACCGTTTTATAATTGCAGCACTTAGTAGACGATCGCACTTACGCCCTATGGACGAGTTGACCCTACTAGCAATTTTGCTCGGGGCATCATCGGCTATGTAACCGGCCGATGATAGCCCGAGCAAAATTACTAGGGCAAAATTAGTAGGGAATACTGAAGCTCATCGCAAGAATCAGACTCGGACCGAAGGTGTGATAGAATAGTTCGTTAACCAGTACATCATTTTAAAAGATCTAAATGGGATTTTTAATTAATTGAAAATTCTTTTACGAGATTATAAAAATTATTTTATTGTCGGAACTGCTCAATAAATGTTAAAGCTGTAAAAACATTGAAGTCGCGCTCACAATATTTTCAGGATGAGGGGAGGCATTATGTTTTGCCTTTCTCATTTGTAATCTCCACACCTTGCATAGACTGTATTTTACCTTCATGTCTCTTTGGTTTTTTTTTGTTTGCGTAACATTAATTTCGGATTTGCGTACTTGGCTCGAAGTCCGCTTATAAATCCTCGTCAGTGGGACAACACAAAGGGGTCCTAGCCCGTATTTACGCAGGTTTCGGAGGAAACCACGAAAAACTCCGAACGGTTAAGTCGGAGGAAGTGATCTGTTTTGAACTAGGCACCTACCGTTGACCATTTCCAGTTACATAACCACTTAGCTATGGCGAGGCTCACATTCATTTCATTAACAAAGCAAAAAAGGTGTTATATTTTACTGTTTGACTACCGATTAGATGAAAGCGTAAACATAGGATTTAGAGGCGCAAACGGGCACGTCCATTAGTTGTTGGGGGTGCGAGTCAGATGTGCGGTTGCTTCTGACTCATTCAGACGCAGTTTTCAAGGAATAACGATTTATATTATTAAATGAAATCAACTAAGAAACAGAATTCAAAGCAGAATAACCATGTACAATCACATAGAAAGGAACAAGACGAAAGAAGTACATTCCTTCCGCTCGCTTTCCCACCTCCTCGACCGGTTCATTTGAATTCCACTCTACTGGCAGCTTTCCAATTTTCCGCACTAAACGCAGTCAGACTGTACAGAGCGTTGCCTCTCTGATCAGTTCGTGGAATGTCGCAGTGGTATACTGTAGTGCGTGATGTCCCGCAGCGCTTTCACTCTTTAACATATTGCGACTACTAAGATTAATAAGGTTTGGAAATCTAAGTTTGCAAGTACATGTTTTGCCTTTCTCATTTGTAATCTCCACACCTTGCATAGACTGTATTTTACCTTCATGTCTCTTTGTTTTTTTTTTGTTTGCGTAACATTAATTTCGGATTTGCGTACTTGGCTCGAAGTCCGCTTATAAATCCTCGTCAGTGGGACAACACAAAGGGGTCCTAGCCCGTATTTACGCAGGTTTCGGAGGAAACCACGAAAAACTCCGAACGGTTAAGTCGGAGGAAGTGATCTGTTTTGAACTAGGCACCTACCGTTGACCATTTCCAGTTACATAACCACTTAGCTATGGCGAAGCTCATATTCATTTCATTAACAAAGCAAAAAAGGTGTTATATTTTACTGTTTGACTACCGATTAGATGAAAGCGTAAACATAGGATTTAGAGGCGCAAACGGGCACGTCCATTAGTTGTTGGGGGTGCGAGTCAGATGTGCGGTTGCTTCTGACTCATTCAGACGCAGTTTTCAAGGAATAACGATTTATATTATTAAATGAAATCAACTAAGAAACAGAATTCAAAGCAGAATAACCATGTACAGTCACATAGAAAGGAACAAGACGAAAGAAGTACATTCCTTCCGCTCGCTTTCCCACCTCCTCGACCGGTTCATTTGAATTCCACTCTACTGGCAGCTTTCCAATTTTCCACTCTAAACGCAGTCAGACTGTACAGAGCGTTGCCTCTCTGACCAGTTCTTGGAATGTCGCAGTGGTATACTGTAGTGCGTGATGTCCCGCAGCGCTTTCACACTTTAACATATTGCGACTACTAAGATTAATAAGGTTTGGAAATCTAAGTTTGCCATTGAACATTCGATTTTACCTTATTTTGTAATAAGCGAACAATTTTAAAGGCACTGCTTACAATGCAATGCATCAATAAATAATTCCCGAAAAAAACTGACACATTTCTTTTGTGCTTACACAAAGAAAATCTGTTTTGTTTGATTTACAATGCTGCAGTTTTCATGTGTTATGGCAATCCATAAATTTACTAATGGAAGTTTAATCCTTTTTTTCAAACATTATACTTCCAGATAAATTATAACAGGAACATTATGAAAGTTAAAAAATATGTATTCTTCCTAGTACATTTTCCCATACGATTCAAATTTTAGCATTTTGGTACTTTTATGAAATAAAATAAATAAGGTCAAAGTTATTTCGAAAAATCTACAATTTTCATATCTCATTGTGACTTGAAAAGCTTAAGTGTCTCTAAATTATTTTAACTTTTATGCACTTTATGTAGTAAAAGCTTGACTCACTTTTTCAGGATTGCTTTATACGCTCTCTTACACACGTGAAAGTTCGGAAATGTCCTAGATTAACTGTGGTGCCATATATATATATATATATACACACACTTTGTGATTTTCGTAACTACATAGATCTTTTTACGGATAATTTAAATTTAATTTAAATTTAATTTAAATTTTTAAAATTTTATTTATTTTTATTTTCGTTTGTTTGAGGACGGGCCTATCAGGCATTTGCCTCTCCAAAGGCCTAAAATTTTAACCATTTTATAATGGCAGCACCTGATAGACGGCCACACTTACTCGTGTGTTACACCAAATAAAATTATATATATATATATATATATATATATATATATATATATAATTTTATTTGGTGCGAAGTTAATCACAAGTTATGTAAATTTGATATTTTTTTTCCGATTTTTAATCTTTATATTGAAAGGGGATTTTTAATCTTAAAACACTGTTATTAACATGATATGGGAATGAAAAACTTTATACATATTAACCTAAAAAAGAATGTTATATGAATTTACTTATTTGAAAAAGATTTGTGGCTCCTTAATCGTTGAAGATTAAAGACAGTGCGTTAAAAATTTTCACTTTTTCAAAAGACTTCTTTCTTTGCTTGTTTACGCCCACTCTATGAATGTGGGATGCTTGTCACCAAAAGTAAGATCAAATGTCACTTATGACAAGTACGTCATAGGCTAGCATCAATGCTATAGACATTATTTGTTATTTATCTGTGCAACGTAATATGTATAATGGTTGACACTGATTTATATCTTTTTGAAATAAAACTTATTTTTTTTCAAAATTCACTGAGTCAGAAATGTTAATGTAAATCTGAAAAGCAACTACAGGTATTCAAACTATGACATATTCCATATGTCTGCCATCAATGACTATGATATGGTGCAGACAAATAAGAGAATTCTGTAAACATCTCTGAAGATGTGGAGGCTCCCTCTAATATTTTATTCAATCAAAATCTGGATTAAAAATCAATTTTTTGATTGTGTTAACACATGGACTAGTTGTCTTCCCATTTTACTCGATTACGAATTTCTTATTAGACTAGGGCTAGTCCTCGAATAGCCATGACGATCGCCAGAAAAGCCATATTTCTACATTTTCACATGCAAAATAACAATATTTAGAGTGGGCATGCTGAAAAAAATGAGGAAATATATCCGGCATTGAAGAGCCAAGTTTCAACTGAGTCTCGCCAACAGTTAAAAATGTTGCAAGGCTTGTTTCTCATATAACTAAATATTTTTTATCCAGTATACTGTTATTATAATCTACAGCATTTTTATTAAAATAATTCAATGAATGATGCAATTCTTTTACATATTTGCTTCGGGTTCAGCTTTTTATTTACAAATTACTCAAAGATGTATAGAATTAAAATGCATTAATTCTTTTTCCAAGAAACACTGTAATCGTACAGCTTTTAAAAATTAAGGAAATTAATTTTGTGTTGTATTATGTCATAACTGCACGGCAAGAATTATTCAAAAATGTGCCTTAAGAATTGTAATATTTAGTTTAGATGAACTACCTTTAGCATTTTTAGAAATTAAATGAATATTTCTGTTTTGTGAACATTATTTAGCAAAATTTATTTCATGTGTTAATGAACACTACTAATGCTCTTAATAAATATTTGCTAATAGACAAATTATCGAAAGATAACCTAAAATAAATTGTAAAGCAATATAATGTTTCCTATTCACAATAATGCGATATGAGAACAGCAAAAGCATAGTGCATGTTTAATCTGCTTATATTTGGAGAAGTTCGGAGGTATTTGATAAGCCCAAAGAAGAACAAAAAACTTCTATGCATTTAAATCCAATAAACTAAAACAATTTCGTCTTTGATCTTCTAAAGAACTCATACTAATGAGCTGAGTTTTAACTTGAATCCTAATGCTTTGAACTTTTCTCTTTCCATTTGCATCGAATTGGATTCCGTTCCTAATGCTTATCATAAAACTAAAACGGTGATTTTCTTCATTTAGATGGCTTGTAATGTGCACTTTAACTATTTCTGCAGATGAAAATTCTTTTAGGAGTAAGTTGCTTATGTACTGAACTTAAGTCTGTGTGTTCAAAGTAATCAAAGATTATGCATGTTTGCAGTTTTGTGATGATATCTATGGCTCTATCAAAGTTTCAATTTAAAAGATGTTTCCACAAGATATGAGTATTTAACAGAAAATGAAATACAAGTTTTTTTTGTAAAAATAAGTGTCTTAAAGCGAAATTTTTACAATATCCATTTACTTGCTTGTTATTACAGGATCATAAAATAAAACATTGGTATCTGAAGTGAAAACAAACATAAAATGTTTATTTTAAAATATAGACCATTAAATATGTTTTAAGGTGTCATTTTGTTTTTCTTTCGTGTGTTAAAATATGTCATCGTTGCTTCGTCAACAAGAAAAATTATGAAAAGTGACTAGAAATATGAACTTCAAATTTCATAACATATTATTATTTAGTGTTCTTTCTTGATTACTTTTTAAAAATAAAAACTTTAATTGAAAGGTTGTATTTTATTTTATATTCGTCTTTGGTGTATTGAAGAATTCCTTTCTTAAAATGAAGATATATACACTCATTTTCAGTCATCATAAACTGAGTGAATAATACTCAGTTTAAGTATTTAAATCCTACATTTTGGATTCTGAGCAAATTATAAATATTAAATACATTAATAGTGCCATGCAAATATACTTTGAGAATCAATGCAACATTAAGAAGTATTTAAGAATACAAATATAGAAAATTAAAGCATTTTTGCATCAAATTGAAAGACTATTTTTTCATTTACTATTAATGAATTTTTGAATGATAAAAATAGCATGTAAGATAAAAGTACGTACTAGCATTTTAGGAAATATTTTAGATAATGTTGTGTATTTTATTTATTTTTAGTGCATAAAATAAATTTGCAGCAAGAATAAAATAACCTTAGTAAAATATATACAAGTATTATACAAAAAAATCCTTTAATGTACTGCTATTATACATTAAGTTATTTTATCTGGGTAAATTTTGCCTTTATATCAGAAGTCTTTCTGCACCGATAACCTACGAAATGCACCTTTTATACCGCTTAGATGAAAGCTACAAGTATTCTAAAGCATCTAAAATAGCATGATAAGACTGAGTTTAGACACAATATAGCTTTGAAAATATATTTTACATTATCTATGCCCAGCAAACACAGTCCTATCGGAAAAGTTTTGGGCCGACACTGGCATGCCGGAGTAGAATGTGCCGGGGCGATATCGCTCACGCGGTACCGAAAACGACGAAATTGCGTCCGCCTGGGCGTCTGTCGGGCCGAAAGGATGTGGTGGTTCTGGTTCGGTGTCGGCAAAAACGATAACTGCGTCGGCCCAGCCTTGTGCCACTTTTGAACCAAAACCATTACGTTTTTGGTGTGGTATCGGCAACGACAAAATATCGAAAACCGGCCAGCACCTTATTTATTTCCAAAATACCCTAATTAGCTCCGTAGTTAGTTCTCTAGGGCAACAAATTAAAGTAATAATAAGTCAACAAATTAAAGTAATAATAATTATTATTATATAAATGACTTTACACCACTAGGACTAAATTTATTAAAAATACCTAATTAGCAAAATATTTTGTTTTTAAGAAAATATTTGATGAATTTAAGAATGAAAGCTCTTATTAAAATTAACCGTATTATTTTTTTATGCATCAACCAATGTTTTACTTTTTTTAAAGGTGTTATTATATGTTTGTCAGACGATATACATTTTTTTAAACAAGATATTAGGCTGGACTAGACAAGTTCCTTTTTTTTTCAAAAATTTTTTAGAAGCCAAGAAAATTTATAATTTTTCAGAACCAAAGATTATAAATAAACATTCATGCAATGCTAAAAAAAGAGAGAAAAAAAAAGTTATACAACATGCTTTTAAAAAAAGTTTTAATTTATTTTTTTTGTTAAGTTATGTCATAATACAAAATAAAGTTGCCTTTTGATTTTATATATTATTTTAAAGAACAATGTAAACAACATACGTTAAAAGAAATTAAAATATTGGCTGATTCTACAAATAAACGGTTAATTTCATAAAAACCTTTTCTCTTCAAAATAATTAAACATTTTCATATACAAACAAATTATTTTGTTTATACTTAATAACTAAGTATTTTTGGCAAAACAGTATTTTTTGGATTTTAACTAAGTATTTTTGGCAAAATTAGCCCCAGTGATGTAAGGTAATTTATATAATAATAATGATTATTTTTAATAGGTTGATTAGTGCTAAACTATATATGAAACTAATATGTATTAATAAACCATGTTTATTATTAGAAGATACTTACTTTAAGTAAATATTTTATATTAGTGAACGTTTACAGTTTATGATTATCCTTTAGTACAAGAAAGGAACTTTCTATAACAGAATATACTTATTTTTTTCTGTTGTTTTGAGTAATATGAAGTTAAGTACTTAAGTAAATAGACACATTTTTCAATGCAGTATGTAAATTATTTATTAAAAATACCGTTCTGTTTGTTTATTAATAGTTTCCAAGTTTGCTTATTTGAATTATAAATTTCATTTTCGCATTATTTAGAAATAATTAGCAGTTTTTAACTACATCTTATTTTAGTAGTCCCTGAGATAACATAAAAAAAAAGCTAAGAAAAAATACAAATTCTTAATATATACTTAAAAATCAACTTACCCTTTTTTAACTGTCGTAAGAACTTAGCAAAATGAAAACCAAACAGCACTAACCACATTTAGACAATTTTAAAATTTTTGTCTAGTTGAGGTTAATACCAGTTAGTCTTTAGAAAAAAATCACTTTATCCAGAGAAAACTACAGCAAAGTCCGATCTAACTGACGTAAGAACTTAGCCTATTTAAAACTAAAAAGCACTGACCACATTCAGACAATTTTAAAAATTTTGTCTAGCTGCAGTCAGTGCCATTTAGTCTAGGAAAAAAAAATCGCAATTTATCCAGAGAAAAATGCAGCAAACTCCCATCTTCATTGGTCTGAGAAAACTTAAAATCCACGTTACTGAAAAGTTTGCGTTGCGAGATGATTTCTGTTACAACCTACAACCTTGGAATGGAATGGGGAGGACAGGACAAATACAAAAGGCAAACGTAAAAAAACAACAACTTCCGCTCTTCGATTGACCGTGAAAACTAGAATAGGGAAGGGTCCATTCCTAGCGTATATCCTAGAAGGGGTGGAAAGCTGAGGAATGCACTCGTCCCCCCACTTTGCCTGTGCTACATGTTATGTGTACGCGTAAAGAAAGTCCCAGAAAATTTAGCTTTTAAATTATACACTTTAAATTAGATCGCGTGGAGAAAACAAAAGTGTTATTCTTCAATATCTGCAATGAATTAATCAATTAATTTTTAGAAAGATAAAGTACTATAATCAGCAAAAAATGGTTACTTTTATTCATTTTTAAGGAGATAAGAGCATGAAATTTTATTTAATTTGTAACAGCATTTTACAATGTTGTAGCAAAACATGATTTTGGCTAATTTTTACTATTATTTTATTTGAACAGAAACATGACAAACAAGTTGTTCAAATAAATGCTATTAAATTAATTATTCATAGTTATAATTTTAAAATGAAACTATTATTATTTTTTCAATTTATAATTATTCCGTATAGTGAATTAAAACTTTTATTTATTTATTTCATTTTATCATTATTTTTTTAACAACAGCAACTAATGTATTATAAAAAAAAAAAAAAAAGAAAATTCCTCAACTGTAAATTGTGCCGATATTTTTTATTTTTATGGAAATACTAATGAAAAGGTATTTTTTGTACTATTTTAATCCAATTTAATTTCAGAAAGTTTTGTTGTTTTGTGCTTTTTGTAAGGCAAAAACACAGGAGTTAATCCTTAGGGTGTCGGTGCCCTGAGCGGATGAAGGCTTCTAGTGTTTGTTCCACTATATAAAACAATTAATAAGCAATAAAATTGGGGTTGAAAAGTAATTATAATAATTATTTGTCCCCTAATTTTATAAAAATCAACCATATTTCCTTCATTTTATAAATATTAGATAATGTTTTGAATTTATATAAAATTTATAAAATATCCCCAATTTTTGTTCCAGAATTGGGGATACAACGGTGATTTGTCCTCAGTTCTATGTTCAAAAATCTGGTTAATTTATATAACCCATATTCACATTACATCTGGAGAAAACCACCCAACATCCAAACTGTTGACAGATGTTCGGTAGACCGGAACCTTGGACCTTCACACTTCAACCAGCGGCGGATCCAGAAAAAAGATTCTGGAAGAGGTACAAGACAATTTTTGTCACATTTTCTTATAGAATGACTTGAATTTACAAAACATGTCAATGCACTATAGTGTAAACTTCATTCGTCTGGGGGGGGGCCCTGGATCTGCCAATGACTTCAACCATGTTCGGTGTCTTATCCACTCGGCCATGGTGTGCCCCTTTTGTGAACTTTTAAAATGCAGCGTTTAATGTTCTGCATTGTATGTATTTTAATTTTAATTAATTTATTAATTAATTTTATTATTATTTTTAAATTGGAAGTACTTAGCAACTATTACTTTATATAAAATGAAATTTATAGTCATATAATTATTTCAGTTGTGAATAACTAGACAGAAACTGCCCCAATTGAGGGGTGGTGGTAGGGGCTTAGAAACCCCTTCAATACTAAGTCATAAAAAACTGGTTAACTTATCTAACGCATATTCACAATATATCTGGAGAACATAACCAACATCTAAACTGTATATTGACAGATGCGCGGTAAACCAGAACCCTGGACAGGACCTCAGGTAAATTAACCAGATAGAATATCCCCCCCCCCTCCTTTTTCTCGCCTGTGAAGGAGGCACTTGAATCCTACGGGCTCAAAACATTGCAAATAGTAAGTATTGAAATCATAAATTAAAAAGAATTACTATAACAATATATATGTGCTGCTTGTGCTGGCTTTATACCGTTCAGTTTAGAAATTACACTTCTGGACCGATATCGGTTTTGACGTTTGGTGCAGTACATCGCCAAAATCACATTTTAACCCTAAAAGGCTAGCCGCTATCGGACCGTTGCATGCCCGAAATCAACTTTTATTTGCCTACGCCAAATCGTTTTGCCAGCACAGAACCGACACCGTCCCAATTATCATCATGCCAATGCCGACATCGAAACGGTACCGCCGATGACGGCCCATCCCTAACCCGATACGGCTGTGTTTGCTGGGTGGTTGCAAAATACTTATCGTTTGTGGACTTTTATTCTATAGACGTTGCATGAAAGACGTAGGATAACGTTTATTCTGGATACTGTCTATCTGTATCTAACAAAGCAGTTTTCTCAACCTACAGGTAAAACCTTAAAGGCTATATTAAATTCGGAGAATGAATGAATACATGTTTCACTTTAATTATATGCAACACTTTATCAAACCCTCGGATATATTCAAAATGGAACGAAATTTGAAGGCAAAAACAAGTGGCTACCAATTTCGGCTTTCAGTGTCCTATAAATATTCATCAGTTAACAAACCTTTGCAAGTTGCTAGATTTATGTAGAGGCATATCGTATGTGATGGTGTTATTAGATAAGGAAATAGTGAAGGCGAGTGGTTCCTTAGTGAAATAAATATATTGGGTAATGATTCTTCTTTTTTTTAACTTCGAAGTCTTATCTTGAATGAATACTCTGAAGATCATCTACTTATTTGCTAAATTATTTGCTGGATTTTCTATTTCTCTCGCACCAGATGATAGCTGTCACCTGGAAGAAAATACATAAACCGGAATACATCTTAATAATTTAATAAATAAATTTAAATGAGATTATGATCTAGGTAATGTGCTGAACGTACTAAACGATAGACGCTTTCCATGTCAATATAATCTTGTACAACCTCTTTGTGATAACATTTCTCAGTATAACAGTTAGTATAGTATCATTTAACATAACCTTAATACACAAAAAATGCCTTAGTATAACATTAGTGTACTAAACTTTGCAAAGATTTGTTAGATCTGCTATACAATAGACGCTTTCTTCGTCAATGCAATCTTTTACAGCCTCTTTGCGATAACATTTCTTTTCATAACATTAGTATAATATCAGTATGTGATTACATTTCTTAGTATAACAATTAGTGTAATATTGCTCTTAGTGTAACAATTCGTCCTACGAATTGTTATACTACGAGCATAATGAAAGAGTTAAAAATTCGGGATGAGCAAGACTTTGTTATCGTTGGAGCAACTGTTGAAGCAAATTAGAGATGACTGTGGCCATTGATCAATGATCCAGTCTACACCATGATAATTCGATAGTCACATCCATAGAAGTCCATCTTTTTCCAAATAGTTTCGGATCAATAAACACGTAAAGTCTTACGACATGTGAGTTTATGCAACGATATACGACACAAAATGGTATTGTTAGAGAAAGTGTCATCAGTCCATTTGCGATGTAGTCTTCACCATTGCAAGCTGGTGCTTTGTAGATTCAGGACATTAATACAAGCAGAATTGGTCTTCAGGTGCACTGTCAATCTTTTTTCAAACACTTTGTGACATTTTATTTCTTCAAAAGAAAAAACAAAAAAAAAAAACAAAAAAAAAACCCGCAAAGTTTTTCTTGCTGGCTATAGTTTTCTAGATTGAATTCGCCTGTTTGTCTGGTATATTTACAAATTTGAAATGATGTCCATAACCTAAAAAAGATGCTTTTGAAAATTACCAAATTCATGTAGAAAATCCTTTTTGTAGCGATCTTATACCAGCATTTCTATTGTCTTTCTACAATAGAAATCATCTCACAATTCCTGAAATGTATTTTAATGTTTTAAATATGCAACTTCATTTCTTCTTCTCTTTTTAGATTTCTGTAATTACTAAAAATAAAAATCTTTTAAGAGATTTTACCTCCAGGATATTTTAAACAGTTTCCTAAAAGTAAGCTTATCAGTTTGCACAAGGGATAAGAAGTATTATCTAACAAAAATAATTTGGAGAATTCTTTGACAATAATGAAAATAAATGGGCATTGTAATGACAGGTTTCTCTTAAACATTTAGGTTATTGTATAGGATTCTGTATAAAAATACATTTTTCAAATTTGAGATAAGAATGCTAACTCCAATTTCAGACACCAGGTGGTGCTGTAATGGGTTTTCTTTGGTAGCGCATGGCAGCTTTAATATACCTAGACCTCCTTTTATGACCATAACCCTTGACGATCACAAAATTATTGGGGTGACAACAGACTTTAGCTTGCACACTACATTTTCGTGGTACATAAATTTGAAACTAGAATTATTTATCTAGGAGAATCCATTACACACGTGACACGTATATAAATACTTGCAACTACAATTTCATGAACCTTTAATAAAAATTATGTGTACATGAAAATGAAGATACATATTTTCTCTATCTTTATGTCAGCATATTAATTTTAACTAAAAAAATTAGCTCCTTCGAATTATGGTAATGTATCGAAGATGTTTTAGTTTCTGATTTGCAGGTGACACGGAGTACCGTGAATAACCAGAGAATTTGTCTCGAAATGAGCAGTTAAGTGGGTTCCCACTTACATTTTTGCTGAATAGTGTGCTAGAGTATGTTACGAGTAAACGCATTTTGCTTTAAAAAAAGTTTAAATTACATACTAAAGCATTAATTTTTCCGTATCCTTTCATGAAAACAGTGAATTTGTGAGAATAGCAGTTTGTGTTGCTGCCATAAAAATCGTTTTCGTGGTAAAGTAAAGTACTCTAATCGATTTGCAGATATCTCCACAAGTGAATTACTGTTATTAACAAACCCTCTACTTCAGCGGTTCTCAACCTTTAAACGTCGCCCCCCCCCAAAAGTGGCTGACTTACGGCGGTGCCCCCCCCCTCACAGTTTTCAGCATACATCCAGTTTTTAAATCTTTAACAATGAACATTTAGTCGAATTTTTTACAAAGTAATGTTATCAGTAAAGTTTGAATGAAAATTTCAAGCGAAAATGCTTATATTTTTGAGTAAAAATGAGAATAAATAAGCATACATGAGAATAAATAAACATGCATTACTGTTTGATCTTTGGTTTTTCTCGTGCTCCCCCCCCCCCCCCGCAAACGCTCTGCGCCCCACAGGTTGAGAAACTCTGCTATACGTTATTATAAAAATGTGCACAAAAGTTTCTACAGTTAAGTCACGGACATAATCGTAACTGAGTGAAAATTATAATCAGGTAATTGATTCCTGTTTGAAATGCTTTAAAATGACAATTTATGCCTAGAATTTGACTTACTAAACCTGTTACATTATCTTAATAATAAATTGATTAATTCTATACAAACAAAGAAAATTCATGAAAGAAATAATTTATTTTACAATTTGAATGGAACTATGGCAGACGTTTTCAATGAGCACCAAATAAACATTGTGATGAAATTTTTCAAAAAAAAAATGTAACTGAATCAAACAACTGTTTGTAAAAGAAACGAAGATTTATAGTCTGAAGAGTGTGGAAGTATTTAGTTTCATTTATCACGCTTTTACTCAGTAAACTAATTTACCTGACAAACATCCGTAGAACTTTTCAATAAAGTCTGTTTGAATTACAAATGAGGAATTATTATCTATCACTTCTAGCACTTAAAGTTCGATAAATGAAAATTTATCATCATCATGCTTCAATTACATTGCTGGCTATCTTTGACATGTTTGGACGACTTCTTGAAACTTTAGTTATTAAAGATATTTGAAATTAAATCCCGTATAAGAGAGTACTCCATTTTTCATTATCTATTCAAGGATTTCTAAGCCTGACGTACATTTTTCAGACCCTCTAGAAACTTAAAAATACATGATAAATTTTACGTGGTAGTTGGAGTAGCTATTACACAAGATGATTAATATTAGAACGAAAGTTTTAAATGATAGAAATTTTAAATGATTGATGTAACGTATGTTGAATTATTTTTAAGTACATCTTGCAGGCAAGTCGCAATTTTTTGATGAAATTTAGAAGCATTCTTTAAGAAAATTGATGGGATTGTGTAAATTTCAAAATAACATTTTTTGTGCTTTATCTCTGCAAGTGTCATCTTTTAATAATTGAAAAAGAATCTAAATTCTGATGTGCAAAATATAGAGCAATTTCGATACAAATTATGTGATAAAATATGCACTTTTATATTTACCACATCTAATTTTTGTTTTCACCTACGTCAAGTGCCTTAGACTAGATTCCTCTCCAATTCATCGTCTTAGTGCATTTTTCAAAAACAAAAATGCTGAAAAATGCCTTCTACAACACAATATTGCAATACTTTATTTATTTATTTATTTTTCCCCCAAGAAAAAAAAATATATTTCTTATTTTTTTTTTACATTAAACTCAGAAAAATTGAGAAACTTATTTAAACGTTGTATAATTTACCATCGAATAAAATTCTGCTGGATCTTCAAAGTGACTAACATGGGGTTTAAGCAAACTACCATGAAAAAAAAACAAGAAAACTAACCTCAACTAAAACAAAATAAATATTCCAATCTAATTTATGATCATTTGTAAGCTCCTAATAAAAAGAAAAAAAATAAGATGAAGAATATACGTATTCTGTACCAGTTCAGGATTCGACATTGTTAGAAATCGGCCAGCACTATTAGGAATTCGAATTTGCAGAGGAAACAAAAACAGAATTGAAATGAGTACTCACAATTATTTGTAGACAGAATATAGTGCTGTCGTACGTGGTGAGAATTTTACCAAGATCTCGCAACGATCTTTTACTAAACAGATAGAGAAAGGGAGAAATACAATCTTCAATATAGAAAATCTGGAGAAATGCAGTGACTCTCCAACTACAAGACGGATATCACATACGTTTATTTTCATATTCATCTACTATTTTCGTCAACTTCTTAGTTTCATATGATAAACATTTGTCACCCTTTTTCCTTTCTCCTTGTCGAAGGACATCAGGAATACCAAGAAAAAATACTGCTAGCAAGCAAAAAGCTACGCGAATGACAATAGGGTGGAACGAAAAACACATTGACCGAGTCATTACATTATGCGAAACTAACTAAAATTACCTCAATTACCTCAATTGCAGCTCAATATGTTGCTATCTTCGGGTTCGACACCTGAAATGAATATTTGAATAACTTTAAAAGATTTTAATGTATTTGTATCAAGATAATAACGCTAAATTGATGGTAAAATTAATTAATTTGCTAGATAATATTAATAAATAAGATTTTCTTTATTAAAATGCTTTATTAAAACGGTGTTGTGAGATGTTGTTACAAAAATCGTAGATTTCGAAAACACCGTCTTAGGAGTTGATTGAGAATTGAGAGATATCTCTGAATGTGAAGACGACTAAGTTCGTTATGAAGTCAACCACAGTAAAAACAAATAAATAAATAAATAAAATTCAATGAATTTTATAAGTCTTCAAGACACAGGGGCCAAATTGGAATATCGCTCTCAAATTTAGCCGTTGCTTTTGATAGAACGGTAGTATCGAATAGAACAGGGGCTTTTATTGCATCCTTTGCGTTTCGTGATATAGGAATTGCAACGAAAGATTTTCCATATAAAGTTATCGATAGGAGTAAGCTGAGGAGATAACGTCAAAAAATACGATCACAACTTAATTTTACATAAATAATACAGTCTTTGTAGACCACCTACTTCGATGAAAGAAAGAAGAAATCATATTTCACGAATAGAAATAAATTTATTTACATAAGACCAGGGGTTGCGCTGGCTGTTTTTAACATTTCGCCAATTCATTCGCCAAATTAGATTTTGCCGGACATGATTAAGAAAAGCAATTGTCGCCAAAAGGTATCGTGTCGAAAAAACGTAATATTTTCACCGAAACGTATTTTCTTCAGCCAAACTAATTTTATTTTCGCAATTTGCGACTTTGGCGATCGACAGCGCGACCCCTGCGTAAGACTATAGCTGTGCACTCTTAAAAATATAGTTCAACATTTCACCGAAATTGTGATGTTAATTTAGCTGCAACCGGTATTTTGAAAAATGTGTTGCTAAGATTCACCATTTTAGCGATGTTTCTTCAAGCACCATTATATAGAAATATTAATAAACATTACTAGACGAAAACTTCTACTCGGGAATCGAACTCACAATGACTGGTTCAAACGATTGCGCGTTGACAACTAAGCTACGACTGACAAAATATTTGACCAAAAAAATTATATATAGCATTGTTTCAACCCAATTTGCAATAAAAAATTTTGTTAAAAATAGAATACTGATCTCTGGTATTTTATATGTTATTTTAGAAAAGTAATAGTAACTCAAAAATATTGATGAGTTATGATCTATAATCAGTTTCTGTTCTCTTTTAAATGAATGTAGATGGCCACTGCTGTCAAACGAGTTTATTCTATGCCAAATGTGGTAGCTCCTTTACACAGCCTATGTTTTTTAACAAAGGTTTTTTCTTCCATTTTTGAAATATTTTTCTTTTCGAAGAATTCATGAATAAGAATTTTCTTTTTTTTGTAATCGCCGCTGACCTCCTAACGCGAGCTAACGACGGTTATGTTAGTTCACCGGGAAACTTTGTTTTTCACAGTTGAACCAGAATCTGGATGTGCTTGGCTTTTATAAGACATTTCGGGTGAACCATTAAAACGGTTCGACATGTATGACATTGCTTGTAACTCTCTGATTTCACCGGCTATTTGGTGAAACGTGGGACTTATCGCAGTGTGGAAGAGCATCTTGTTTTGCTGTTAAAACCTGGTTCTGTTTATGTGGGACATGTGACTCATGTCTAAGTGCAGATACTATGCGACGTATCAGCAACTTACAAAGGAATTACACTTTCGAAAGTAGTTGCTGTTGAGTGTGATGGAACGGATGTTAACGTTACGAAGAAAAATGACGCAGTTTGACATTGTGAAAACTTTGTTAGCCATCAAATTCACAAGTTTGTATGTTTACTGCATACTAATAAACTACCTCTTTGGTACTTTTTCCAGACGATTGGAGGAAGACAAGACATCTGGGTAACAACAGTTTTGTGTAACAATTGGAAAAAATTTTGGAAAATGCTAAACTCTAGCTGTGACAAATTTTGTTTCCATTCCAGTTACTCTGCATGAAGTAACCTCACTGCAAGCGAAAAATATATGTTCTTTTTTTCTAGGGCAGTATCATCTGGGAGTGCATCTCAGATTTAGAGAAAGAAGTCCCGGAACGATATCTGATTCAAGATGGCTCGTAACAATCAACATGACTGTACGTCCATATGTGTTGACTACCGAACCAACTGAACACTTTCAGATCCTCATTGAAGAAATCCTAAAAGTTTAAGTGCGATCCCAGGCCAAAATTCATTGGAACACAAAAAGAACTATTCTATCATCTAGAGATATGCCCATAGTCTTTTGGAAAGACATAATAACAGAAATTGGAAAAACCCATTACTAAATCAAGCTCTTAGGCTGCTAAGCTAGAGCAGTTCTACAGCAATCTACCCGCATTTTCACAAATGTCCGGCCGCCCCTATATTGTATCTCTAAGATGCTATCTTTGTTAACTCTTCGGCCATTCAGCTAAACAGTGCTTAGAACAAGAGTAGTGTGCAAATTTCGGCGACTTCCCCCCTCTGCACAGCGGAAAAAACCTCACCACATTAACAGCAACGATTATAATGTAAAGCTAAACGGCAACATAAACACGACATGCAAGGCATCTGACTAAGACCACCCAGCTTTTAAGCTGAGCCTTAAAGGGTGCAGGGAAACAACTCAGGAATAGATGAAGGAACAACAACTAGTCCCTTCACGAATCTACAGTGAGAGTCTATCTGACCTGGCAGCAGTAGCTCAATATGGTACAGTGTCCAATCAAGTCCAAGGCACAAAGAAACAGCTAATCGAGCAGCCACATGCCAGCCTTCACCACTATAATGGATTGGTAAATGAAAGTGAATAAGTTTCCCCTTAAAGATGGTATGGCACAATTTTATCGTTATGGTTTTTTTCTCAAAAATCGATTAACTATCGTCAGTTTTAAAATGTAGCCTAAAATTGAAGATCAACTTAATATTAATCCGAACACGTTGGCCTTCGAATATCGCCACAAGTATCACAATATTATGGTCACAATGTTACTTGCCCATTTTCTGTTCTATATGAAGATCGAATTTTGCATTAAAAGAAAGCATTTTACAAAGGCCCCTCCTGGACAAAAAACTGTCTTGCTGAAAGGTTGAGGAAGACATCTCCCTCGAGACCTTCTCTCTTTTTATTACTGTAATATTTGTACTCGGCAACTGCGCCCTAAAATCTCAGTCAGCAGTTATAGGAAATGTGTTGTTGCAATAATACCTCATAGGAATCAAATCCAGAAAATTTCAACCGTTGATCCCTGTTAATTTTGTAGATGAAGATTTCTAGAAAAAACGAAAAGATAATATTTCTTTCTGTCGTAAATTTACGTCAAGGTATGTAGGGGAAAATATTAAATAGTTTTCTTAAAAATTATATTCATATTGAAACGTTTTGTAGCACAATCTTTACTAAATTAATAACTTTAAAGTATACTGTCGTGCATGCACACCATAATTCATACAGATTAAAATAAACGCTAGGTATTTTCGCACTGCATTTATTATGCAAAGGATTATTTTTGAAACATTTTCTTAACTATCACATTTCGTATAAAAACATGTACATAAAACATTTGAGGAAAAAGTTCTGACAAAATAAGAACGGAAATAATGATGCTGCATTTTTGCACTGCATATATGAGTAAGAATATAATCTAAGTGTGATTACTCTTTTATGGAAAAAACATAGAGAGTGACTATATCTTTATATAAAATGACTATAAACAACTATACCTAAGGAAAAAAAGAATACCTTTTTATTTCAAAAACAGGAGTAAATGAGATTCGGAAATATTTTCTTTAGAGCTCATTTCACAAAATACATTTCATTTTAGAAATAAAATTTGGAGAAAGAAAGTAAACAATTTATATCTTCGGGTCTGTATTTTCCAAGCGCATGAATACAGTTTCTTTTTACTTATTTTGACGAGCCCCTCAGAGTTTTTTATGGCTCGAAAACTATTTCTTACTGAATTTTCTCATTACAGAGGAAATAGTTTCTATAGAAAAATAAATTTATTTACCAAACTTTTATTATCATTTAAATGCTTTCTCTTTTTTTAATGGGGGATATTTTATAAATGGGATATAGAACTTGGGAGGAAGAAAGTTTAGCATAAATTCTTTGCAGTCGCAATCCGTGCACACAAACATCTATGCTTTTCCTTAAAAAAATAACAGTATGAAAATATTTATTTAAATGTAAGGAGAAAATTGTATAAAATGCGCTTATAGTTTGAGAAAGAAAGCAGTCGTTAGTGATTATTTTGTAGAAAAAAGATTGCGAAATATGTTAATTGAAAGATTAAAACACATTTTTGAGATTTGTGACATTTTACCGTGACGTTTAAAAATCGTGAAAAGATAAGTCCTCGTATTTTGTTATGAACATGAACTGTCAATTATATATGATTAATTGCAAATATCTGTTTATGTGAATTGTTACTGTGAATTGATGACAACAGTAAAAAAAAAAAATGAACGTAACGCTGCTAATCACTGTTTAAAATTGTCTTTAAAACTGATCAGAACATGTGTCGCAATAAGCGATTTCAACCTGTTTATATTTTAAGTATATTCTTTTTTATAAATTAATTAAAACTGGATTGTATCCGATAATAGTGCATAAAATAAATCTGCAGATATTTTTTTTAAACACATTTATTTATTTATTCAGTATGTTGTGTCAGTGAGAAAAATGGGTTTCACGAATAAGTGACACTCATGTCTGTCACGTTGACACAACGTGCATATATTTTTATGAAAAATTATTAATAAAAATCTTAATTACAATTGTCTAAATTTAAACTAATAGTCTATTCTAAATTTAACTAATTATAAGTTTTTAACAGTAACTTTTTTAAGGGTTTCGAATTTCCTTTCAGCCATCTCATTTGTAAGGCAATAAGGTACTTTTAAATCATTTCGATTTTCTGCCTTCGGCAGTGCTAATCAAACTTACAGCTGCAGTCTCTTTTATTTATTTTTTTCTTCCCGTCTACCTTTCGCACTTATTCAGATAGCAGTTTTAATTTTTTTTCATAGTGTTTAGTGCCATCTGGTGAAAATGTTAACTAAATTTGAAATTTGGTGGGATAAAATTCCCTGACTTCTACACATAAGGTCGCAAACGATACATATGTATCTCATTCCGTCTTTTTATAATTGATTTTTAAAATCCATCAGTGATTTCTGGGACACCCGATATTTCTACTTGAAATTTTATATGCAAATCTACTTTATAAATATCTTAGTAGTAAAAATAAACTGAATATAAATGTGTATTTTTATTATTTTAATCTTATTATTTCCTATGAGCTTGAAGGGCTCTAACTTACATAAAAATTCTAAAATTCCATGCATGGTTTCAAGAATACTATATTCATTTCTTAGAAATTGTTCCCCGAAACAAGTTAAAAACGAATGACATGTATGTAAAAGTAAGTACAACGTTCTGTATATATAATTCATCTTTGCCGACTTCTGAGATCGAATAATAAATTTTAGTTTAAATTTAGTCAGTATAATCTTTTCTTGACATATTTTATATCTTTGTGAGAACTTTTGAAATGTGAAGTGCAGAAATCTTCTCTCTGACACCGAAGGACACATGGAAATCCTTTTCTTTACAAAGGATCGTGAAGTCATGTCTTAGCGAAATGTTACTTTCCCGAAAAAAAAAAAAACAAAAAAAAGAACAATGGTTATTCTTTTAAGTATATGTCACTGCTTTCAAACTATTTTTAAAACTGGCTTTTAGTCTCAGGCTTAGTTAGGTTGAGAAAAATACTCAGCCTTATTCTAAAAATACACTTTCATTTATGCAGCTATCACAATGTAGATGTGATGCTGTAATGTACACACTAAAAATGGTAAAATATGCAAATACAGTAATGTAATTTATTATATTGTTATGGAAATACTACAAAAATATTTCCTAATATTATACTTTAAATTTTAGTGAGATATATGATACGATAATAACCACAAATTTTTATATTATATTACGTAATATTTTGAAAAAATTTTATTATTATTTGAATAACACTCAAGTGTTCTGTTTTCATTTGAAACATAATGAAACAAAGAGTAAGTTTGGGTTTAAGAAAACACATTGTTTTAGTAGCGAAATGATTTCAGTAATGATTTCAGTATTATGATAAAAATTACCTGGCATTTTTGCATAAAACACAAAAAGATCACATATTTGCCAAAATTTGTTGCAGCTCTTTCAAAGTATTTTTGTCCTACAGCATTGTCCTTCTGCCAAAGTTTTTCTGCTATCATTGAAACACATCAACAAAGCTGTTTTTATATAAGTCATCTGGAGTTCGTAGTTAGCTTCCTTTTATGGAATTATGGGACTCAAAACAGTGAGCACGGAAAAGCAATTTCATAGAAAAAGATATTCTATTTTTTATTTCATTTTTATTGAAAATAAGAAAAAAGTCACGGTAAAAATGAATACGGAATTTGCGTAGCTGCATTTGAATCGGTGAGTGCAGAAACCACCTCAGTAACAAAAAGGAAATTTTTCAGGAGAGAGAAAACATAAAACTTCATTAATTAGGTAATATTTGCATGACAGAAACATAAGTGCATGTTATGACAGAGGGAAAAAAATAAGTTTAATTATTTGAAAATTTGGAGGAGTTATGAAGTTTTTTCTCTCTCGTGAAAAATTTCCTTTTTGTGACTGAGGTGGTTTCTGCACTCAACGATTCATTTGTTGAAAGTATAAATAAAAATTCACGAATAAAAGTTGCACTTAGAGAAGGAGTGCTACAATCTGGCAGAACCAATAAGTTTTCTCACCAAACTTTAAGTCATTTTTTACTAAAATGCTTCAAGCAAACACCTTGAAGCACACAAATTTAATTTTAAATACATTTTATTGTCAGCAGGTTGAAATTCACAATCCCATCACATTAAATACCATCGCAATCAAATCAAACCCTGAAACTTCTTCTGATATTTGGCATACATTGACTTATTTTCTAATTTAGTCTAACACTGATTAAAAAATACAGATATTTTTAGAAGTTTATTGCAATATTACAATCCGTGTAGCAGCACACATTTAATTTCCAAAATGCATATTCTTTCCTTAATAACATCCGCCATTTCAGAAAATCAACAGGGTGGAAATTCTTATTTCATTAACATCGCATTTATTTTTACTCGATAATATGAAATAATTTCTGGAATGTTTCCAGACGTTTATAGAAGTCGTAGGGGAAGGAGGCCGAAAATGATTCTAGCGGGCAAAACGATTAGATGCAGGTAGCCGGGGTAACACATAAACTAGATGTGCCAAGAGAAGAAGAAGCATTGGCAATATTCAAGCGGTCATAGTATTGCGCGTCTAAATAGAATTCCTCAAAAATTTTGGTTTTATAATATCTGTTATAAGGTAAGCACTGCCTTTCTTATTTATTTAGATATACAGTCTTGTTCTGAAATACGACCTAGTTTACTGGATAATGTTTTTACATGGCAATTACACTTGCTAAGTTTGTTTCACGGAGTGCTCCAGCAGTATGAGCTAAAGAGGGCAGCTATTTGCCCGGTAAAATGATCTGCCGACATAGGAACCATCAATACCGGGCCTAGGCATCATGGCTGCTCTTCAACCGTTCCTAAATGTGTGAATAACCATTGTACTAATTAATTTATTGCCGAGTTTATTCTAGGCTATAATGTTTGAATTACAATTCTGAAATTGTTCGTGACCCTTTTTTATTTTAAAATTTTCATAAAATTAATTATGCATGCTGTATGACGGCAAAACTTATTTTATTTTACTATATATAGTCGTAATTACTTTTACATCTTTTATTTTGCCGATAAAAACAATTTTCAATTATTTTCAAATGAAAGATCATTTTGCCCTTTGGTTGAGAGTTAAATGATCCTTTGCAGGCTTTCTTAAAATTCTATTTTTTCATTACTCAGTGTGCTTTTAAAATATCTTTGAAATATATTTAAAGCAAAATATGATAGGAAAGGGCTAAAGTTTTATTTAGTCATTTATGTTATTTTATAGAATTTTTCACCTAAAGAGCACCATTTTAGGCCCCCTTTCCCTATAATTGAAGGATTGAAGTGCGAGGGGTTAATACGGCCTTAGAGCTTAAACTTTCTTTTAGCCAGATCGATGTTAGTACAAAGCCCGCAATACCCAAAATCCTACCTTTAGAAAATCCTCCAATAAGCAGCATGTCCTAAAAAATTGCTTCTTCTAAAAATTATCTGAAAGGAAATATTTAACTCACAGTTCAAGAAAGGAAGCACATTTTATACTTAACTCCTTTTACTTTACAAATTCACATTAAATCCAATTACATTCTTTACTACTTCTATTTTTTTCTTTTTCTTTTATTTATTTATTTTCTCGATTAACCTTTATTTTGTCTCAATTTAATGATTGCCAAACATAAAGTGGATAGCGGGGAGATATCACGTGGCTCAATTTAAAACCAGATTTCCTACCTTTCAGTTCGTATATCACACTTGTTACCTGATTCCTTCTCAGGTGTGTCTGACCGGGGCCATCGTGACTTTACCGGGCCTGCTCCTGCTCTACGATGAGTCATCCAAAGAGGCCTACGGATGCTCAGTTATTGGTTCCAGCACTTGGATACGTCATCTAACGGCCGAATCTAACGAATGAGGAAACGCCCGTAGGCCTCTTTAGGAGTGCACAAGCAGGCCCGCTAGAATCACGATGTCCCCGGTCGGACCGGCATCGATAGAGCAGCTCCTCATCAAACTCTTGCTGGATTCGTCAAGTTATGGTCAATCACCATTAGACAAGCTGAGAACCCTTTTGCCAATTTATGTTATTTCTGGCGGTCTGGTTCCTACGGTGGCATCTAGGTCCATTCCAGCTGCAGGTTTTACACACTGGGTGCAGTTGGCGGTTCGAAAATATTCTCCACGACAATCTTCCTCATGAGCTTCGTAATCACAACACTCAATCCAGGAGGATATTTTTTTATAAGTCCATCTCCTCGAATCTTCTTTGCTATCCCTCTGTGATCTCTTTCTTCTGCTCTCTCTTGTTCTCCACAGCGAAGCTTAACAGCAACGGCCTTTTCTGTTTACATTAATGTCTTCAAAAGTTTTCTAAATGAATTATGAACAGTTAATTTATTCACTGATTAAAAACAACCATTTTTTCATATTTGGCTCACTGCGCGCAGCCTGACGCACATAAAAATCATTTTACAGACTCAATATTTTTTCTATATACACTCTAATAATACACAATAAAAATGCCCTATTATTACGTAGATGTTATATGCCTATCTACAGAAAATAATAATTAATTATTTTTTTAGTTAATTACAAAATTAAATGACTGATAAATTAAAAAATTATATAAAGCCGGGTATAAAAATAGGTCATTTTAATTGTGCATTATCAGAGTGTATAGAAAAAATATTGAGTTCGTAAAATGATTTTTACGGGTGTTAGTCTACGCACAGTGAACCATATATAGAAAATAGTTGCTTTTAATCTGTTAATTAATTTAAACTTCCTGATTAATTTAGAAATCTTTTGAAGACCTTAATGTAAACAAAAAAGATTATTGTACTGATATGATAAATTATTTATGTAAATATGGGGTCATATACATGAAAGCACTTTTTTCGATTTTCATTGCTTTTAAAAGGTACAAGACTCCTTAACCTAGTAGACTTCACATGGCCGCCTCTTAATAAATTTTTGGAATTTATTGGAACAATTTTGCTTATCTGTTTTTTTTTTTTTTGGTTCAATACTGTCACTTTTGGTGCCATACCGTCTGCGGTCGTATCTCTTCTTATTTTCACCTGCCATCCTTCTTGTATGGCCAGCGTCACACAACAAATAATATATGTTTTTCAGGCCTTAATTTTATTCTTATATAAATGTAAAAAAAAGTACCACACATTGAAAGTAACAATCATCATTATAAAACTCCTTCGAAAGGAATGAATCCTGAATTCTACTGCTATCTCAAGCATCAACAAAGCAAACAAAGCAAAAAGCTTTCTTTTTTAGTCATTTAAATTATTTCATCTCATTTCGCTAAACTCCATTTAAATGTAAAGGAAAAATCAAGAATTTTATTCATTTTACATGAAAAAAAGCATACAAATTTTTAGAAAATGAACTCTCTAACATCTCACTAACAATCGAGATTTTCATCGTGAGTGTGTGCCCTATATCACTTCCAGTGTTCTACTGAAAGAAGAGAGTCCATAACAGTCCTCTTGAAGTTTACGTGAATACTTACTATTATTTACTATACATTATCTTACATACTATAAATCTAATCTATCTGTCTATCTATCTACACACACACACGCACACACACACGCACGCACACACATATATAAATAAATAGTAGTTCTTAGTATACCATCGACGATTTTCAACACTGTT
This sequence comes from Cheiracanthium punctorium, assembly GCA_038373885.1. NCBI lineage: Eukaryota > Metazoa > Arthropoda > Arachnida > Araneae > Cheiracanthiidae > Cheiracanthium > Cheiracanthium punctorium. Next base: position 53,224 of record JAWZYV010015232.1, read on the forward strand.
TTTTTTTTCCCCTGTCGGTGCTATTAATCCTACAACACAATTGCACAGCTATCTGTTACTAGAGGTCATAACCATATTTTGTTAAATAGTCGTTTACTTATTTTTTTCCTCGCAAACTGTCACTGTTTTGACTGCAAATATGATTAAGGTCAATTTGATGATGTCGACAGTATAGGGTGTACGTGCATATAGTTTCTATTGTATGTTTAATTACATTTAAATTTAATATTTTACATTAAACTGTGTGACTTGGAAAAAAGCATCACTGTACTACTATTAATTGATTTGCAAAATTAGTTTTCTGTGAAATAGAAAACATTATATGGGAATAAAATTTTACTTAAATAATTTGATAAGGCTAATATTTTTTTCAGAAATCCGGTCTAATTGTAAAGCTTGGAATTTTTGGAAAAAGCAATGCATTTCCAGGTGATTTCCAAATTCATGTTGTAATCAACTTGCATATCCATGATAAGATCACGTTGAGTAAAAGTGTTGTTTTTCAGGCATTAAATTGCTTTTCTCATATTACAAATGAAAATCTTTTTAGAAATATGAATTTCATTGAATGAAAAAGCAATACATTCACAGTAATTTTTTATTAATTCCGTATCCTCAAAGTTGTTTTTAGTATATAATGAATAGAAAATCCGCAGTAAAATATCAATATTTGAAATATAGCATATGGTATTTTCTAGAACAAAAGATTTTCATCCCAGAGGAAAAAGTTTGATATATTTTTTTTCTAAATAAACTGAATTTGTGTGAGCCTATTTACATTTTTAAGTTCTAAAATAAGCTTAAAGAATTGAGTTTTTCAATAAAGACACTTTCTGGTCAATCCATCATTCATTTTAGACAACCTTTTTACACAAAAAGCACTCTTTAAATCCGTTCAAGAAAATTTTGTGTATGCATTTATACTCGACTTTGACACTTTGATCTACTAGCGTATGTTACAGTATTTTTAAAGAATCATTTTTACTTAAAAAAAAAAGACGCATTTGAAGTTCCTCCTTTAAAAATAAATTTGAAGTCATTTTTCTTTAAAAATACTAGTGTATCAAATTTAAGCTTTTGTAATACATTCTTTAATATCCCCTTTAAAGAATAACAAATGTATTTAGACAATTTATTTAAGTATATGAAGTCATTTATAAAATGCAGAAGAAAAATAAAATAAGACAAGCAATCTTCATTAATTTTTTTAAAATTTATTGCTTTCATAATTGTAAACATCAATAATGTCTAACCTGTTTAGCTGTTTAAGATTAGCTAGACTTCTCGAGAAAAATATAAACACATAAATTTTCCATTTTGTTAAAACTGCATAAGTAGGCTTAGCGTTACATTAAAAAATAAAGTTTCATTAAAAACATCTAAATTTAATATAAATCTTAAATAAAATGGAGCAAATGATGTAAATAAGAAAACAGAAAAACTCAGCAGTTCGAGCCTCGTCAGGGGGAGACCCCCCTGAAACCCTTCCCCCCCATAATGTTTCAGTTTCATTATTGCCATATTAAAACGATAATAATTGACTATGACATTTTATCTCTCACCTTTTGTGTATTTCGCCTGGTAACACTATGTTGAAATTTTTATGAGTGTAACCTATTAATAAAAAAAATACATGTGATGCATATTCTACAGCTTACGAAATAGTGTAACAATAGATTAAAGCTGTTGTGAACTAATAGTATTTAAATATATCTAAAATTGTGTCGCATACTTTTATGTCACATTTTTGGGACAAATTTAAATAAAGGGGGAGAGAGATAAAATGACATAGTCATTAATAACTTTAAAAAAATAAGATGTGAAATATTTAGCCCAATACTTAGCCACGTGTGTCTTCTTGTGTTTATTATACCTCATGAATTTGTCACACTTTCTCTTGAAGGCATTTTTAAGTGGATCAAAAAATGCCGAGTCATGTCTCATCTGAAACGGAAAAAAACGTCTTACTTCCAATAACTTTCATTTGCAACAATTTTGTTAGGATGAGGTGAGGTAAGAGCATAAATGCGGTAAGAGTGTGCCGGTTCTGAATCGCTTACTATTCCCACTATGGCAATGGTATTTGAACCAAATTTTCCTTTTTTATCATATTTTATATGTATTGTAAAATTATACTTACATGAACTGATTCCGCTTTGTGCTATATATTTTTGTCCTGATTCTGTCATTTATCCTCTAAGCGAGAGCTTGCAAAGGTTTCTTAAAACATTTATTTAAATAAATGGACTATTAATATTTCGATTTTTATTGGCTCTCCTTTTCTTTAAGCGTAATTTTCCTTCATATTTTAATTTTGCTTACATGTACTATTGTTTAGTAAACAAGTAGTATTGTGCACTAGCCCTCGAGTTTCCGTTGTTACGGAGCAAGTAATTTATAAAAAAAATATTAAAAAAATTATGCACATAATAAAAAACACCTATCCATTTTGGTGAATGAAGTAATGAAAATGAAATAAATAATTAATTTAAAGTTTTTTTGTGGAGAAAAGATAATACATAATTAAAACTCAACAAAAAAGTATTTAATATATTTTGGGGCACTTTGGCTTTGATCAAAGGAGCCATTCTTTTAGGCGTAGAGTCCACCTTGTTTTACCGCACTTCTTTCGGCATTTCATGCTGCTAAACATTTATTTTTGGGCCCTGATTCTTTCTTTCAGTTCTGAGAGGATTTTGAGACTCCTCGAATCATGCTCGGTAAATTCTCCACTAGATTTAAATCTGGCTAGTTTGCAGGTGAATTTTTTGGGGCCTATTCATGAAAAAATGTTAGATTTCTTAAACTTGCAGAGCTTGCAATAAGACCGTGCATTCTCATCGCACGATTTAATTGAGATAAAATGCTGGAAGCATACTGTTCCAGCTTTTCTGTTCGCGAAAAGGTCGGAATGATTTTGTCTCAAAAGTATAAGTATCGGCTTTTGATTTTGAAACATTTTTCTCACAATAACTGGTAATATAATGTGCAGAATGTAGAATTAAAAAAAAAACAGTGTAAGAAGATTATTTCTAAATTGCAAGCATTATACATATACTAGCTGCGTGCCCGTTCTCCGCACGGTAGGGAACGAAAATTTTTCTTCCATGTATAATTCGAATTGATTCCAGTGATTTGGAATTTAAAATAAGCAAAATGATTTGACACTTGGCATTAGTTATTCGTAAAGTTAGTATAAGTACTGACCTGTGGCCATTGTTAATATTATGACGCAAAAAACTATGCCGGTGTCATTTACGATCAGAAAAGAAAAGCGTGACGGTTCGCAGTGAAAATTCCTAATATTCAATATGTCTCATTTCTGCATCATACTCTTTTTTAGATTTAAGTTATGCCATTAATACCTTAGATACTACATGATGTGCAGAACCGTTTTATTTTATAATTAAATAGTTGTGTACCCGCTCTTCGCAAGGCAGGAAGAGAACATTTTCCTAAAATGTGATCATAACTCTTGTGAGAAAACAGAATCTCCAAGAAAAAAGAAAGTTCTGTTACAGTCTTTTTTGTTGAAACTACCGCGGGATATATTAACGCGACGTAGACTTACTTACTATTTTGTTAGCTGTGATGTAAGACGGTTGTTGAAGAATTAATAGAAGGCTGAGTTTCACGAAATATTTATTAATGCGGTATATTGTGCTTTGATCAATATTGCCATAGCATATCTACTTACTATTACTAATACTATCTTTTACTGATACCCGTACAATATATTTTCGTTTTGCAACCGTTAATGCTTCGTTTAAAGAAACGGTTTAGATATTTGCCACTAATATAGTTTTTTATTCTTTGGTGATTCTTTGCAATTTATGCATTAGCATAAACGATAATCATTTCCCTTTATGGTTGGCACTAAATCAGTTCTGAATAAATTTTTACGCATAATTCTTGTCAGATTGGCGTATTTAGCACCAGGGCCAGGGCTGGCCCAAGGGGGGTGCGAATGTAGGCGATCGCCTAAGGCCCCGCTCCTGGGCCACTTTATTGCTATCTCATAAGACATGATAGAGAAGAGGCCCCGCTCTTGCGCTACGTCTGGGGCCCCGCACGCCCCTCGGGCCGTCTCTGCCAGGGCCCTATTATATCATGGGCGAATCGGGAGTTTGCCCAGGGGCCTCCGGCTCGAAATGGCCCCCAATTTCAAATGTTGTTCTTTTTTTACAAAAAAATTTATGAAAAATAAAACAAATTTCATACATGGGGGCCCCCAAAATTCAACAATGCACGGGGCCCCCTGTTGGTCATAATCAGGCCCTGTTTAATACCGCAATATATTTCCTGCTATTCGAAAACGTGACCCGTTTAAAATCTCAATCGAAAATAATGCTGGATAATTCACTGGCGAAAAAACAGCATTCAATTATTTATCTGGCAACGTAAAGTAAAATATAGAATTATTTCATGCGTGGTGTATGTTTTGCTTGTGAGTCCGTTATTCTGATTGAGTTTCGAAAAAGGTTTTAAACTTATGACATCAAAATCACGCACTTTTCACATGCGAAACTCAGTTAATTTAAAGTCATTTTATTTATTTATTTTTTCAACTGGCAATTTTAATCATTGTTACTGTCTCCAAGACAACCAAAACGCAAGATATCGTACCGAAAATGTTAAGCTGCTAATATTGAAATGAAAATAATTCTTTACTTAAAAATTCGTAAAAAATCTCCTAATTTATATTTTCCTCTGGTTTTTCTTTTAAAAGAGGGCGAAATGTATGCTCCGTCATTTGACAAAATATAAAAAATTATAACGGATTCAAGATGCAGCAATTTTGAAAGTATTTTACGAAAGTCAGCCTCAAATTTACTTTTATTTGAAAAATTCCCAAAAATCTAAAAATTATGTTACACAGTCCGAACAAACAATTTTTGAAAGAAAATTTTCTCCTCTATCCGATGATGCAAATTTCGTTTTCTTGCGAGTGCAATTACCGACGTTATTACGTATTAAGCGAGAAAAATGGCTAAAAATCGGACAAAACATAAAATAGAACATTTTCTAATTCGAATTTCGGAAAAATCGCTCCGAGGCGTCTTAGGATCTGTCCCAGTGAAGCCGTATGCAAAATTCGGTAGGTCTGCGACCAACAATCTCGGCGCAATGCGATCGAGAGACGCGCGCAAGAACATCGGTGGTCACAAACTTACCTACCTACATAGCTACATAGAATGTTTACTCTCGGATTTTATTATATACTAGCTGCGTACCCGTTCTCCGCACGGTAGAGAGCAAAACTTTTTCTTGCATGTATAATTCGAATTGATTCCAGTAATGTGGAATCTAAAAATAAACAACATGATTTGACTCTTGGCGTAAAGTTACTCATTAGTTATTCGCAAAGTTAGTATAAATACTGATCTGAGAACATTGTTAATATTATGAAACAAAAAACTATGTCGGTGTCCTTGGCGTAAAGTTACTCATTAGTTATTCGTAAAGTTAGTATAAATACTGATCTGAGAACATTGTTAATATTATGAAACAAAAAACTATGTCTGTGTCATTGGCGATCAGAAAAAGAAAAGCGTGACGGTTCCTAAAAATTTCTAACTTTCAAAATGTCTCATTTCTACATCATACTCTTTTTTAGATTTAAGTTATACCATTAATACCTTAGATACTACATGATGTGAAGAACCGTTTTTTTTTTATAATTAAATAGTTGTGTGTACCCGCTCTTCGCAAGGCAAGAAGAGAACAATTTCCTAAAATGTTATCATAACTACTTGTGACAAACAGAATCTCCAAGAAAAAAAAAGTTCAGGTACAGAATTTTCTGTTGAAATTACCGCGGGATATATTAACGCGACGTAGAATTATTTAATATTTAGTTAGCTGTGATGTAAGGTGGCTGTTGAAAAACGAAAAGAAACGAATAGTTTCACGAAATATTTATTAACGTGGTATATTGTGCTTTGATCAATATTGCCCTAGCATATCTAATAACTACTACTAAGAGTATCCTTTACTGATACCAATATATTTTCGTTTTTCCATCTTTAATGTTTAATTTTAAGAAACGGTTTAGATATTTGCCACTAATGTAGTTTTTTATTCTTTGGTGATTCTTTGCAATTTACGCATTAGTATAAACGATAATCATTTCACTTTCTGGCTGCCATTAAAACAGCTCTCCATACATTCTTATGCATAACACTTGTCAGATTGGCGTATTTAGCACGTAAAATATTTCCTGCGATTCGAAAACGTGTCCCGTTTAAAAATTATATCGAAAATAATGCTGGATAATTCATCGTTGAAAAAACAGCATTCAATTCTTTTTCTGGCAACGTATTATAAAATAGGGAATAATTTCGTGCGTGGCGTATGTTTTGTTTGTGAGCCCGTAATTTTGATTGAGTTTCGAAAGGGGTTTTAATCTCGTGAAATCTAAGTCATTTTGATCTAACATGTGGAAACTCAGTTATTTTAAAGTCATTTTATTTATGTTTTTCAAATGGCAATTTTATTCATTGTTACTGTTTCCCTGACAACCATAGCGGAAGATATCATACCGAAATCTTGAAACAGCTTTTATTAAATTCAAAATCCTTCTTTACATAAAAATTCGTAAAAAATCTCCTAATTTATATTTTTCCTCCGTTCTTCTTTTAAAAGTGGGCGAAATATATGCTCCGTCTTTCGCCGAAATATAAAAAAGTTATGACAGATAGAATGAAAGATGCAACAGTTTTAAAATTACTTTTACGCAAACGTCGTCAAAAGAGAAATTCTTCTTAAAAATTCCCAAAAATCGGCAAAATATGTTACATAGTCAAAAGAAACTGTTTTCGAAAGAAAATTTTCTCCTCTATCCGATGATGCAAATATCGTTTTATTGCGAGTGCAATGACCGGCGTTATTACGTATTATGCAAGAAAAATCGCTAAAAATCGGACAAAACATAAAATAAAACATTTTCTAATTCGAATTTCGAAAAAATCACTCCGAGGCGTGTTAGTATCTGCCCTAGTGAAGCCGTATGCAAAATTCGGTAGGTCTGTGACTAACCGTCTCGGCGCAATGCGATCGAGAGACGCGCGCAAGAAGATCGGAGGTCACAAACCTACCTACAAACCTAGCTACATACAATGTTTACTCTCGGATTTTATTATATACTAGCTGCGTACCCGTTCTCCGCACGGTAGGGAGCAAAACTTTTTCTTGCATGTATAATTCGAATTGATTCCAATAATGTGGAATCTAAAAATAAACAACATGATTTGACTCTTGGCGTAAAGTTACTCATTAGTTATTCGTAAAGTTAGTATAAATACTGATCTGAGAACATTGTTAATATTATGAAACAAAAAACTATGTCGGTGTCCTTAGCGTAAAGTTACTCATTAGTTATTCGTAAAGTTAGTATAAATACTGATCTGAGAACATTGTTAATATTATGAAACAAAAAACTATGTCGGTGTCATTGGCGATCAGAAAAAGAAAAGCGTGACGGTTCCTAAAAATTTCTAACTTTCAAAATGTCTCATTTCTACATCATACTCTTTTTTAGATTTAAGTTATACCATTAATACCTTAGATACTACATGATGTGAAGAACCGTTTTTTTTTATAATTAAATAGTTGTGTGTACCCGCTCTTCGCAAGGCAAGAAGAGAACATTTTCCTAAATGTTATCATAACTACATGTGACAAACAGAATGTCCAAGAAAAAAAAAGTTCAGGTACAGAATTTTCTGTTGAAATTACCGCGGGATATATTAACGCGACGTAGAATTATTTAATGTTTAGTTAGCTGTGATGTAAGATGGCTGTTGAAAAACGAAAAGAAACGAATAGTTTCACGAAATATTTATTAACGCGGTATATTGTGCTTTGATCAATATTGCCCTAGCATATCTAATAACTATTACTAAGAGTATCCTTTACTGATACCAATATATTTTCGTTTTTCCATCTTTAATGTTTAATTTAAAGAAACGGTTTAGATATTTGCCACTAATGTAGTTTTTTATTCTTTGGTGATTCTTTGCAATTTACGCATTAGTATAAACGATAATCATTTCACTTTCTGGCTGCCATTAAAACAGCTCTCCATACATTCTTATGCATAACTCTTGTCAGATTGGCGTATTTAGCACGTAAAATATTTCCTGCGATTCGAAAACGTGTCCCGTTTAAAAATTATATCGAAAATAATGCTGGATACTTCATCGTTGAAAAAACAGCATTCAATTCTTTTTCTGGCAACGTATTATAAAATAGGGAATAATTTCGTGTGTGGCGTATGTTTTGTTTGTGAGCCCGTAATTTTGATTGAGTTTCGAAAGGGGTTTTAATCTCGTGAAATATAAGTCATTTTGATCTAACATGTGGAAACTCAGTTATTTTAAAGTCATTTTATTTATGTTTTTCAAATGGCAATTTTATTCATTGTTACTGTTTCCCAGACAACCATAGCGGAAGATATCATACCGAAATCTTGAAACAGCTTTTATTAAATTCAAAATCCTTCTTTACATAAAAATTCGTAAAAAATCTCCTAATTTATATTTTTCCTCCGTTCTTCTTTTAAAAGTGGGCGAAATATATGCTCCGTCTTTCGCCGAAATATAAAAAAGTTATGACAGATAGAATGAAAGAGATACGTAATTTCGAATCGCAACAGTTTTAAAATTACTTTTACGCAAACGTCGTCAAAAGAGAAATTCTTTTTAAAAATTCCCAAAAATCGGCAAAATATGTTATATAGTCAAAAGAAACTGTTTTCGAAAGAAAATTTTCTCCTCTATCCGATGATGCAAATATCGTTTTATTGCGAGTGCAATGACCGGCGTTATTACGTATTATGCAAGAAAAGTCGCTTAAAATCGGACAAAACATAAAATAAAACATTTTCTAATTCGAATTTCGAAAAAATCGCTCCGAGGCGTGTTAGTATCTGTCCTAGTGAAGCCGTATGCAAAATTCGGTAGGTCTGCGACCAACCATCTCGGCGCAATGCGATCGAGAGACGCGAAGAAGATCGGAGGTCACAAACCTACCTACAAACCTAGCTACATACAATGTTTACTCTCGGATTTTATTATATACTAGCTGAAGTACCCGTTCTTCGCACGGGAATGAATGGACTTTTTGATATTACGATTTGTGGTGATTACTATGAGGGAGTTGTCGGAGGACGATTAAGAGAAACGTTCCCTCGGCCGCTCACATGACGTATAGTGTACAAAAGGTATTTGAGAAAAACTGACGGACAACTGGGGAAAACA